>VWZP01010938.1:229758-272150 GCA_013396995.1 Dicaeum eximium | reverse complement strand
GGGATGGCCGGGGAAGCTGGGACATTTGGGAGGGTGGGCTCGTTACTATGGCAACATCTGACCCCCAATCCAGATGTCAGGAAGTGATCTCCACCACTGGACAGCAAAGAAAGAGTCGATAGACAGAACTTAGGGAGGGGCAAAAGGCTTAAAAAGGTGGAACATGCATTTTGAGGCCAAGCACATGGTGGGGGATACTTTGCTCCAGGTAGGGTGTTTCATTTTTTTTATTCAGTCTTCTGTTGTAATTTTTGATAAAGTTTTTAATAAACCTTTTTAAAATTTAAAAAGTGAGGTTCCTTTCTCACAGTAGAGTCACACTAGATTTAAAGAAGAAATTGTTTATGGTGAGGTTGGTGAGGCCCTGGCACAGGGTGCCCAGAGAAGCTGTGGCTGACCCTGGATCCCTGGGAGTGTCCAAGGCCAGGTTGGATGGGGCTTGGAGCAACCTGGGATGGTGGAAGGTGTCCCTGCCATGACAGGGAGTGGAATTTGGTGGTCTTTAGGTCATTTGCAAGCCAAACTATTCTAAAATTCTGTGTCCCCTCACGTGCTGCTGGTTGGGTGCCAGAGAAGCAATCACAGCGTTGTGGTTTGCCATGTGGCCAACCCTCCCCCAGGAACAGGAGCAAGGCCAGCAAGCCACACGCCACACGAAAACTATTTTCATTTAACATATTTGGGTTGTTTCCTCTGGGGGATCATCTGCCAAAAAAACGCCAGCAAGCAAAACCCTACAAATAAACACCACCCGGCTCCTGCACAGCTGTGGCTCTCAGCTGCACACAGGCCTTTGTGGAGACAGAAGTACAGTCATCTTCTGCAGCAAAGAGACACGTAAGGAAGTTGGGATTTATGATGAAAGGGTCAGGAGTTGCAAGCACAGGTTTATTTTCAATTCCAGACACTGCTAGTAGCAATATAAAGTAGCCACGTTAAACTCTCTGGAGCTTCTCTGCCTGGCAATTTCATGTTAACGACTTTCCAGAATGAAGGAGGAGGTGAGGGCATGAATTCTCTTCTAAAGCTGCTGCCTGGGATAGCAGGGAGAGGCAAAGGGAAGGTCTAAAGAGGTGGGAATAATATCAGCAATTCTCACACCCCGAGCAGTTAAAATCCAGCCCGGAAAGTCACAGCCAGCAGGTAACTTGGAAGGAAACAGGGGGCCTGCAGTTGGAATGCTGGGCTGGAATCAATCTCTTCATCATCCCACACCGAATTCACACTTGCAAATGAGGGAATGTTCTCACCACCACCCTGCCCCAAGGAAACTGAGAAGCACAGGTTTATAAGGTGCTGTGCATATCCAAAATTTCTTCATCTGAGACGGATTGGCAACTCCCAGGGTATAAATGCCCTTCCCAGTCCCACCAGCTGCCTCTCTACCTGCTGGTGTTCTGTTCCTGCCACCTCTCCCTGTGTCACCAACCAGGGCTTCATCTCCAGCTGTGACATCATGGCCAAATGTCACAGCCACCACTGAAACAGGAGGGATGTGCAAAAGGATGGCCCTGTGATTTACAGGATTCTGGCAGGCGTTTGCCTCCTCCAGGATTAAGCCTATCAAATAAATAATTAACACATCCAAGCCCTCCTGGAGAGGATGGGTTTACAAGGCTGGTGCTGGCTCAGTCCCAGAAGGATTTGCAGAGCCTCCAAAACCCCCAAATTCAGCAAAAGGGTTAGAGATTTGGTTACATCACCTCCTTCCCTGTGCTCATCTCATTCCCAGCAGGAGCAAGCACGCTGGCATTGCATAAGTGGCAGAGGCACCAAATATCAGAGGACGTGGGCACACAATACACCAATTGCCCCTTAAACATCTGCTTTCACTATTTGCCTCTGAAACAGCCCCTGATAATCAAACACAGCCTAATCCACGTTTGGGGAAGAGCCCTGATAAAGGATTAGCCACCCCTCACTCCTCCTTGCTTTCACTCCAGCAGAATCTTCCTCCTCAATCAATCAAAGCACCGGAGCCTTTTTTCCCAGATATCTCAGCAGGCTCCAAAGCAATTCCACAGACTCACCAGGGATAAAGGCTGTCCCAGTGGCCAAGTCTTGCCTTTGATTTACAGCTAATACCTAACAGCCCTGTCTTCACGTGGTGGCAGGTACTTGGCTCCTCTCTCCTGTTATCTCAGGCTTGGCTGGTGCAGAGGATGGAGGGAGCACACATTAATGGATGTCTGTGCTGCCAGCAGGGCCAGGGAGCCAACAGCAGTAAGAAATCAACAGTCACAGGCATTTGAGTCTTTGCAAGGAGATATCCAAGGTCTTTTCCATCACCTGACTGCAAGATCTCCTTTCCTGCCTGACTGCAAGGGCTGAGTGAGGGTGAAGGTGGGCACATGTCCACTCAATAGGATATTTAAAAATCTAGAGAGATGGAAGACATTGAGAAACCTCTCAGCAGGAACTTCATGGTATCTGAAGAGACACAAGCTAAGAAATTTAGGGTTGAGGTCACCTGCAGCAGGGGTGAGCCATAAATCCCCACAGAATGGAGCTGGAAATAATGGAAACCATCTCCCTGCAAACCACAGGACTTTCAATGCCAACAGCAGCAGGGTGGTACCCAAGGCTTGTGCTTCTCCTGTTTGCCTGTGCACATTCTCCTGGTGGTTTGAGCATGGTGGGAGTGCAAGGTGAATTCCTTGAATTCCTGGTTGGACACTGCTTGGCCCTGCCCTGGCATTAGTACTTGGCATTCCTGAAGCTGGATTGACTCTCCCTGTGACCTCCTGCAGTATCTCTGCTTCTGGCCATGCTGCCTCCTGTGAAATCAGTGGATTTTGGGCCACCTGCCCTTTCTCCCCACACAACTTCAGCAGAACCATCACGTTTCACTCCTGTGGTGAGCTGTGAAATCCCAGTGCACTCTGGCTTTCCCCTCCTGCCACATCATTCCCGGGATTTGATCCCTGTCACTGCCCTCCCCATCCCAGGCATTCCTGACAGGAAAAGGCTGCAGGTTTGCCTGGTTGTTTTTTGTCATCTGCAGTTCAAAATTTTGTGGACAAAGAGATGGGCAGCGACCAAAGATAGCACAGATCACCCAACCCTTCTTCAGAGGTCGGTCTGTAGTCTAATGACATCCAAAAATACCCAGCCCTGTTTCCCCAGGGTGCTCTGTGATAAAACAGAAGCTGGATAAAGAGCCAGCATTTGGAAATACATTATAATTGCACGCTGCTTTTCACTTGTGCACCCACAGCAGTGGTTAGTGTGCAATTACATGTCACCATATACAAATGACAGTGCAGTTACAGTAACTTTACCAATTAGAGGGAAATTGCACCTGCTATGCCGAGAGGTTTTCGTTCAGACAAAACTCAGGAACTCAAGAACAAGAGGGAAAGTTACTCAAATTGACTAGAACTGGTAGAGGCATTTGGTTTTTAGGTCTGTAGTTTAAGCATCAGTTCAAGGACTGGTGTCAAGTTTCCAGAGTGCTGCAGAATCTTAATGGAGTACAGACTTTTTATGCCTGTATTTATGTCCCTGCTCTGCTGTGAGTGTAAGGCTTCCCAACACTCTACACCATGTTCCTCCACGTCGTAAAATTTGCAATTTCCTGAAGAGGAGGCTGCCCTTTCTTGCAGAGAGCAACAGGTTCCTTCAGTCTTCAGGCCTTTTGCCCAGCAGAGCTGGGTGATTATCAGTAATTGTGGATAAAAGGAATTGTGCTGTAAATTTGTGCTATAAATTTAACATCCTCCAAGTCCTGCCTTTCTGGGTGATTACAGCATCCAAAGATGTGCACAATGTGATGGAGATGTACTCCATTCGTGAGCCCCTACAAATTTAGTAGAGCCCAATATTACAAAATCTAAACAATTCTGGTGCTAAGTTTGCTTCCTTTAGTTTTTGTGTCACACCTTGGAGATGCAGAGCCCTACTTTCAGCACCTGCTCACCCTGTCAGAGCCATGGCAACACAATTGCAAAGATTTTTGCAATTTTTTTGCTTGTTTTGTTTTTGCAATTGTTTTTTGCTTGTTCTCCACCTCTGGCTCCCATTTTTGCTGGGACCTCTCTGGAAGCAGCACTGGGTTGTTGTGGGCTCTGAGCAACCTGCTCTAGTGGGAAGTGTCCCTGTCCATGGCAGGGGGGTGGAACTGGATGAAATTTAAGGTCCTTTCCAGCCTAACCATTCTAAGATGCTGTGATTAGAGGGAAATTGTTCATGTCCCCATGAAGGAAAGCCATATTGTGATTTAAGTGGTATTTCCAGTGCCTTGGTTAGACCCCAGAAGTCTGATGTAGGCACAGAGAAGGGACAGTACCTCCAGCAGCAATGCAGACCTAGATAATAAAACATTCCATTCATGGAGATCTTCCCATTCCAAATGCCAAACACCACTGTGTCAGCCACATCTCCCATTTGCACATTGCATTTCCATCTCTTCAGAAAATTTCCAGCATCACGGTTCCAAATCTCAGCATCAGCACCCCAAGCCATGCAGGCAGGGTGAAAATCACACCCCAAAGCTGTGTGGTCACTGAGGTTCATTCCTACAAGCCAGAAGGATGGATGTGACCTGAAGTGGGACTGTAAAAGGTGTGAAAGGAAGCTGAGCTTTCCTGTGGTCCCATAAACTTCCCCTTGCTGGCTCAGAGGATCATATGGCTGAGACACTGAAGGATAAACAGAGGAATATAATCTCTGTGGCTCTCAGATCGGTGCTTTGAAAAATTCACTTAAAAATTTTTCACACCCCAAAAAAAAAAAAAAGAGAGATTACCGAGTGTGGAGACTCTGCCTTTGAAACTGCCACGGACTGTCGGGTAAATAAGCATTTAGGGATTTTTCAAAAGGGAAGTATTGATCAAATAAGCTGCTAGAGCTCTTCTGTAAGAACTTACTCCAGCAGCAAAGCTCTGTTACACACCTGAAACACAGCAGCACTGGTATTCTCTGGTGCTGCTGTACCTGAGATGGGGAGAATGAGTCCCAGAGAGAGGAAATCTTAGGTGAAAAGGGGTTTTTGTGCAAGGAAAAGGACACCTTTGAGAGAAGGGGCCGCATTTTATCCTAAAGCATGTCCCATTTCCCTGATCAGCACTCTCATTCCTACTGAATGCACGCCAGCACCTGGTCAGATAAAGTCTGGCTGCCTCCCTTTGATGGCACCACCAGCAATTCACTGCATTGCAATTGCTATAATTATTATTTTGTTACACAGAGAAAAAAAAAATCATCATTTGGGCTGCAAAGTGCCACCCGCGCCAACAGCGCTGCAGAAATGAAACAACAAGGCTGCTTTGCATGCAGGCAACACCTTCACCCCGAGAGCCCTGAGCCTCTTAAAAGCATTAATTAGCCTCACCACGGTCCTGCAAAGGTGATTTAAGTGCTGTAATGAGTGAGATGGATGCGCTGCTGCTCTTCAGCACCGGGAAATGGTGAGAGCTTGGCTCAACAAATAACGGAGAGTCGAGGTCCAGGGCTGGCATCTGTATCAGGGAGAATCGAGATGTGTCTGGTCCCATCATCTCACAGAAGATGAATTTAGAGAAGGCTGGTTATCAGTTTAAACAAAAAACTAAAGCCCTGAAAGGGAAAATCTCCCATTTGCAGCTGTTTATCTGTGCAGATCGCGGTGCTTGAGGAATTCCAGGCACTGTGAATTCACTGGAGCTCCAACTGCTCCCGAATCTGGAAGCAGGACTGAGCAACTGGGAGGCTGCAGCCAGCCCTGGGAGCAGGGACACCCATGACAATCACAGCCCTGTGTTTCCTGGCGTGGGATCCCGACCAACAGACCCAACCCAAGAGTGCCGGAATTCACTCATTAGGAGGAGTGAATTTTTATTATTCCCTGCTGCAGGTTCCCTCAGTGCCTCTCCCACTCTCTCTCCTTGTCTAAATACGTGCCTGGCTAATATTGCTTGTTTAGAGGATAAATCAGCTGTACAAATCCTATTATATTTTGGATCATTGACAATGAGGGTAATGACACTGAAACTGGGAAATGCAAAGCTGTTCCTACTGATCTAATGTCACCCACATGTTCCATCACCAGCTCCCAGTGCTGCATGGAGGAATCAGAGGAAACTCTGTCTTTACCATTTAGTTCCAGTCCTATCTGGGTGTCTTGCCTTTCCTAGTGTTCAGTATTTCTTTAAATATAGAAACATAGGATGGTTTGGCTTGAAAGGGACCTAAAGACCAGTCAGTCCCACCCCGTGCCATGAGCAGGGACACTTTTCACTGGATCAAGTTGTTCAAAGTCTCATCCAAACTGGCCTTGAACACTTCCAGGGATGGAACTCCAGCTCCATCCTGAACCTGGATACAGCTACACAACCAGGTCTGTGCTGGCTCTGCAAACACCAAATTTCATCCTTAAGTTGTTGCCAGGTTATCCAAAGTTTTGTCCCATTCCTAATAAAATGCTTCTCAAACAAACTTGGAGCAAAAACTATATCCTACAAGAGCAAAGCCATGCAGGTGCCAGGCTGGGGGTGTCTGGGGCAGAAATATGGTCAGATATGATTCAGGCATCTCTCTGTGAGTAAAACAGCTTTTTTCATCTCCATCTCCACAATATCCAGTCTTCCTATATCTGTGTTATCCTACCAGGTACAATGGGGACCCATCCATGCAATTTGGATAAATAGAGAGATTTCAGGGAGGGAAAAATAAATGTCTTATGTTATACTCCTGGAATATAAATAAATAGACGTGCATCAGATCGCTCCCAGAGGCTGAACATCTTCACTGAGCCCCCGAGTTCTGAGACAGACCCTGCACTGTGTCTCACCCCAACAGCTCCACTGGCATCAGGGAGGGAGGAGGGGTCTGTGCAGGATTTATCCCAGAGAGCAAAGCTGAATCCAGCACCCCCTCGACCCCCTTCCTCAACAGAATGGGCATTGTACAACCTCCCCTGCTCCGGCTGCTTTAAATAGCATCAGCCTCACCAAGGGAGCTGGAGTCATTTTGCTTCTGGCTCTTCCAGGACATCTGGGGTTTGCTTTCTGCCTTTTTTTTTTTTTTTTAATTTAAAAAAAAGCCCTCTTGCACAAGCATTCCCCTTGGCCTGCCAGGCGACCTCCTGGCGAGGCAACGCGAGGTCAGGTTTGCGAAGTCGCCGATCTCCTGGCGCAGAGGAGAATGTGAGGAGATCACGTGGAGGCCTCCAAAAATGCAAAGCTGAGCCACAGGCGACCACAGGGCTCGACCACAGAAGAAAACAGCCTGGGTTGCTGGCAGGGGAAGCGGCAAAGAGCAGTTCCCAGAAATAAATCTAATTGTCCGTGTGGCGAGAAGCGCGGGGAGATGGCGCGGGCAGGGATGGAGAGTCTGGCACTTGGCTCACCTGCACACCAGGGACCAGCAGGAGCTGGGGTGATGCTGAGCTGCTCAGGCAGAGCCAACTGGTGCAGAGATGGGAGGGATGGTGGGGGAGGGAGCTGTGCCTGGAATATCTCAGACACAACAGCGGCTCTGCAGCCTTGGGTCCTGTTCTGCCCTCAATGAACATTTTGTGTGAGCGGGGTCACCCAGACGTGAGAGAACAGCTCTGTGAGAGGGTTTGGCACCCAGCCACTTAAAGGCAGAGGGTTTCCTCCTGGTTTATGCTTTGGAAGGAAATAAATGTTTTTTGAGAAGGTTGTTTTCAATGCATGTTTGGTTTTTTTCCCCCCAGGACAATGAGGATTTGGGAAGGAGAAGTTTCAGGGTGGGGGTGTTTCAGGGTGAAGGTAATTGATTACTGCCAGAATTATTTCTGCATCCACTGGTCAGGCAGTATCCTTTCAAGGACAGGTGTTTAATACTGAGAAACCTACTTAATACCTCAAATGCAACCATCCTCTCCATGCAATTAGGCCCTGCTTTACAGCCATTAAGTGCAAGCTTCTGTTGATGTAGGGGATTAAGAGTTTTTGTTTTGCTCTCCCTCAGAGCACCCAAAACCACTTTTTTCCCTGCCTGGAGCGCAGAGCACTTTGCAGAGGCAGGGACCTGTCCTTATCCCTGCTGGCTGAAAGCAGAGAGGGGACACCTGGGAGACAGAACCATCACCAGGGAAAAGAGATGAACCCACACCCTTCCTGAGCTCACCTCACAGTGGGAACAGTGGGGAGAACCTCACAACCCCAGTTCAGAGGGGCCAGGACCTTACTGGGAGCACTAGAGACATGAACTCAGTTGCTCTCCATCAGCCCAAGGAGCACAGCCCTGGACATCTCCAGTCGCTTCCACCACTGACCACAACCATGAGAAACACCAGCTGTGTCCCTGGAGAGAGCTCCCTGGGAGCTCATATGGAATTAATCTCTGTGGAAGTGTTTTTCACTCCAGAGCAGGGCAGCTTTGCAGGGGAGGTGATGCTCAGGCCTGCTGGAGGCAGAAGGTGCAGGGGGAGATTTGCAAATCACAGAGCTCAGCTGCAGAAACCATGAGCCAGAGCCCAACCCAGTGTCCCCCTTCCTCCCAGCTCAGATTCTGCCCTCTCCAGCCCCCAGTGCCAGCAGGAGGACACTTGTCCCCTCTCATGGCAGCTGCTGGGCCCAGCCCTCTCTGCACACTGGCCACACAAGCCATCCAACACAAACCGATGTGACCAAGTGCACAAACACAGATCTGGCAGCCACCAGCCTGTTTGCTCTGGCTCCCCGTCTCCAGTGAGCATTCCCAGAGAGGCATTACGGCATTTCTGAGGGTACTGCCCTTCCAAAAACTGAACTTTATCATTTTTGCGGGGGTTTCCTGCTCTTATTTGCATTTTCAGAGGAAGAAGAAGAAAGCGCTGTTAAAAATTGGCCAAGAACCGACCTCAGCTGTCCATAAAGCCTTTTAGAATCAGAAACACCAGCCTCTAAAATTCAGAGTAAAGACCTGTACACAAAACTTGTGCATGGTCAGTCCAGCTGGCATGAGCAAAAAGTGCTGTTGTGCAAGCACAGTGGCACTGACACACACAGGGATTTACTTAGGACAGCCCAAGTGGCAAACAGGGGGAATATGAGGTAAAATGAATCTGATAACTCATCCCTGTGATTGATCCGTTCCCCTGGGAAAGAGTCAGGCTCTCACCAATCCACCAAGGAGAAATGGGCAGGGCTGGGTGTGCAAAATGCCAAAGCACCTGGATTGCATGGAGCTCCTTCCACACATTCCTCTCCCCAAGGACTAAGCAAAAGCCAACGCTCCCTTTTCCCCAACCTTTTACTTTTAAGAGAAAATGGAAGAGATGACAGATAGGGATGACAATTCCTACTTTTTTGCTTGTAAAGTGATTTTTTTCCCTCGAAACACCCCTTCTTTCCAGCAGCTGGTCCTTCTATCTAAATAACCCTGTTCTTCTGCCCACCATGGCAGAGAGGAATGTAAGATCAAGGAAGATATTCCCTCCTCCAGCAACAGATGGGCTCAGCACTGAGATCCACGAATCCCTGGGCTACAAACTGTGGCTTTGTGCCTTAGCCAACCCCCCTGTAAAACAACCTCCTGCTGCTCCCCATCCTGGTCTCTCAGAGGTGCTCTGTGTCCTGTTGACACCAGGGATGATAAACACAAGCTTGGAAGGAAGAGGAATACGAAATAGGCTGAAAAATCTTGGCCATCCCTGTTAACACCAGTGATTACAAACAGAAGCCCTGGAAGGAAGAGGAATATGAAACAGGCTGAAAAATCTTGGCCATCTCTGCCCTTCCCAGGAGTGAAGCTGACTGTCCCATACCATACACAAAGTCTTTCCACCACCTGAGCTGGAAATGGCCCTTCCTAACCTGGTGGGATGGAGCAGGAAGAAGCCCAAGGGTCATCCTCAGGGAGCAGGCAGTGTTCATCCCTGTGCTGCCAAAGGAAAATGTCTGTGCACCCAGCTGGCCTCCAAACATGCCTGTAGAGTTTTCTTTTTTTCCAGGGTCAGGATTAAATGTGTGAGATGGTATTTCTCGTTTGGACTTAGATGTTTGTTAGTTCTTATCTGTATTACAGTCTCACAAACTGAGTTCTACAGCACTTCACTAACAAACCACAAATGGAGCCCTGTCTCTCTCTCTCTCCCCAAGGCCTTTTAAGGATAAACTGTCCAATTAAGAAATGACACCTAAATTAATTTTTACTTTTAACCCAATAACCAACCACCTGTGCCCCGCAGTGTGGACTTTTCTATCTAATTACACAATTCCACCCAAACCCATGAAGAAGAAGGTGAAGAAGAAGAAGGAGCAGTTTCTACCCTAAAACCTCCATCTTGCTCTATATAGATTACTATATTCTAAAACCTTAAAGTCTAAGTTTTTCACCATGTGATATTGCACACTTCTATTCAAACTCTACACCTATAATTCTTAGTGCTGTCACTCAATTTTGGAAGCCTTCTCCACAGCCTCAGGTCAAATGCAGTGTTCTCTTGGGGGTCAGTGCCTGCCAGCACAGAAAGTCTGAAATTCTCAGTAACCAGGGTTCCAACCCACGCCCAACATGGAAGGACTAATCCACAGACTCCTCCTGAATCCAGCTAAACCCCCTGACAACAGCAGTGCTTGCTTGGTGATAAGGATGGGCAGGGGATGCAGGGAAAACAGGAGGGAGCAGGAGAGAGCAGGAGAGAGCAGGAGAGAGCAGGAGAGAGCAGAGCCCACTTGAGGAGCAAATGCATGGAGATGGTGTAGGACTCTCAGAGATTTCACCAGCAGCATCTGCAAAGAGGTTTTGGGGAGTTACCAACAGCCACCAGAAGCACAGAAAGCCTTCACAGCCAAGTCACTCGTCAGACAATGGCTTGGGACCCAAACATCCACTTCTGGTAGCAAAGTGTTGGGAAAATATTGCCCAGCTCTTCACACAAGGCCTTTTGTTGGCAAGTCAGCTTTGAAAACATTTCTGCTCTCCCCCAAGTGACAGCGCTGCCATGAAAAACAGGAAGAGACTGAATACAGCAATTTAAACAGTCAAACCCCATTTCCTGCCAAAAGGAAAAGAAAACACCAGCAAAAGGCAGAAGCCAGGCAGGAGTTGGGGACTGACACTTTGATTATCTTGGATAGATATTGGTGCTGCATGTCTGGTGACCCCTTTTCATGGCAGGGACTGGAGTCTCTTAGGCTGGGGGATAGGTCAGGCTGGGGAGGAGGCCAGGATCTCCCAGGAGAGCAGCCCTGGGCTGTGAGCAGCTCCTGAGCTGACAGCCAGGCTCACGTGCCAGCAGCACCCCCGGTTTGGGACTTCATGGCCAGCCAAAGTTCCAGCAAGATCCCTGCTCCTCTCCGTGTCCCCACAGCCCTGACACCCTCAGGCTGCTTTGGGGTCAGTCTCCAGTACCCTCCTCTTCTTCATCCATGCTTCATCACAGCTTTCACCTGCCTGGTCCCTAAGGTAGGGGGGAAGGCTCCCCTGCCTCCTCTGCTGAGCATCCCAGGAGTGGAACTCTCACCAGGCTTCAAAAGGCAGCCATCAATCTTATTTCATTGTAATGACAATCAGCAAATCCCCCAATGATCAATTCCCCTACAGAAGTGGCACATTTACATCTCCATCCTCCTCTCAAACTGCCTTTTATTTCCCTTTTTTTTTTTTAAAGAAATCCATCATTTCCCAACACTGTCATAGAACCACAGAAGGGTTGGAAGGAACCTTAAAAGTTCATCTAGTCCAGACTTCTGCCATGAGCAGGGATAACTTCAACCAGATCAGGCTGCTCAATTACAAAGTTTATGAAGGATATTGAAGCCACAGCCTTCTTTACCCAACATAAAGCTGGGTTTCTGTTTTAAGAAGCCAAATTTTTCCCCTCCAGAGAAGCCCTGCCTTTGCCAACACCCTGCATGTCCAGAGAGCCAAAGGGTTTGAAGGTGCCCTCTGACTGTGGAAGTAGGAAGGGCTTCAGTATCCAGAGAGGAGATTTAGATTCCACATGAGGCAAAGCTTCCTCACAGCACAGACAGATTTTAGGGAGAGAGAGGAATCTCCATAGCCAGAGGTTAAGAACAGGTGAGACAAACATCTGTCAGAAGCATTATAAGTAGGGCAGAAGGGCAAATCAGATGACCTCGTAAGAATCCTTTTTTCCCAGCCTCATTTTTCTCTGATTATATGAATTTCTAAGCATTTGGGGTCAAGTGTACTGCTTAAATATAAGCTATTATCCTGCTTTTGCAGAGAGGTATTACCTGAGACCATTCATCACCTGAGTGAACATCACCAATTTGCAAATCAACGGCCCAGACATAAAAATCTTTTTTTTTTTTTTTTTTTTTAAACTCNTTTTTTTTTTTTTTTGATTTATGCTGAAGATGAATGGGAGGACAGCTGTAACACAGGGATGGGAAAGGAAAGAACACTGAGGATTCTCCATTCATCTCTGGACTCTCACCTTTCCCACTCTAGAAATTCTGCTACCACACTGCTGACAGCTACAGCAGGCACTTGGCATGGGGCAATCACAGGCCAGTCACACCAAGATTTTTGGGTTTTGTCTTTGCTTTGACCTTTGCAAACCAGACTGGGACAAGCCTCCAGGACATCCAACTCTGCAGGACATCGGGGGACCCAATGCCTCCTGCTGAATACTGAGCATGAGGCCAAGTTTGTCCAGTTTGTCCAGGTCTTTCCTGACCTCAGCTCTCTCAGCTCCAGATGTGAGCAAGCTGCCTGACCAAAGGAGCTACAGAATCTGCTACTGGGGACCAAGAGCACTGTTCCCCCACATCCCTGGAATTGTTTGTGTGCACGTTAGGAGAGTTGTGCTGGGAATGGTCCCCAGGAGATTTCTCCAGCCCTGAAATCGCCTTGAGCAAGGATTACACCAAGGCAGGAGCAGAAGTATCCACTCATGTGGATCCCCCTTGAGTCAGGTATTGCCCTGTCAGAAATATTAGAAAAATGAGAAGAATATTTGTTACTACAAGCCAGACCTGATAGGTAAGGACAGTGCAGTGAACCCAGCTCCTCAGTCCTACAGCTAATACCACAAAGAATCACAGAATGGCTTGGGTTGAAAACGATCTTAAAGATTACCCAGTGCCACCTCCTGCCATGGGCAAGGACACCTTCCACTGTCCCAGGGTGTTCCAAGCCCTGTCCAGCCTGGCCTTGGACACTTGCAGGGATCCAGGGGCAGCCACAGCTTCTCTGGGCAAGCTGTTCCAATGCCTCACTACCCTCTGAGTAAAGAATTTCTCCCTAACACCTAATCCAAATCTCTCCTCTGTCACTTTGAAATGCTCAGTGCCCAGCACATCAGCTGGACCTGTTCTCATAGAGGATTTCAGCAGCCAAAGGCAGGGCAGCAAAGCTGAACTTCAGTTCCAGCCTGGACCTAGGCAGGTTAAACTTTTGTTTGCACCAGCAGAGAAACATTTGACATCCACACAAACCCAGGGAAAGGCTCACTGATGGCTTTGTAATTTTAGAGCTGCCTCTAACACATGTGCTAAGTGGCAGAGCAGCAGTGCTGGGGCTTGGCTGGCAAGCAGGACCTCAGCAGAGGAGACCAGGCTCTCACAGACACACATCCAGCCTCCAAAATTCTTCACCAACTATCAAAGATTTCCCAAGCTTAGCAGCTGGAGTCTGCAAGCCCTTCCAGCAGCCAAGTCACTAATACCTCTTCCCTCAGGCAGCGCAGCTGATCTCAGGCAGGGCTTGCCAGCAGCTCTAAGTAGGCTCATTTCAGGAGAGGACAGCCTACTTAGTTACACACTTCAGACTTCCTGCTTTTAATTCAAGCATCTCCAGGTTCTTTTGCAGTGTCTCTGATTCACAGTGAAGATGTACACTCATAAATATGCTCTAACACTTTTCCCCACAGTGTCCTCTCTCCAAGCTCTGCAGTCCTGTCCCTACCCAGTCTGACATCAGTTTTCTTGGTTTGGGACTCACCCCATGGGACACAAGAAAGCTGTTGGCCTTTTTTGTTCCTGTCTAAAGCCACAGAAGGCAGAACTGAGAGGTTTCAAACCTCCTAATTGGAGAGGTCCAGCACTGCAAACGTTAGTGTGGAGCACAGGCAGAGCAAATATGCAAATGCACGGAGAGGCTTAAGAGCCCAGGAAAGAAACTCCAGTGGGAAGCTCCCAGCTTAAATCTAAAGGCAGCTCTTTGAATGTGCACAGGCCTTGCGGCTAAACAAAAAAATCAAAGCCAGATTTGGGCACAGCCCTTCTCCCTGTGCAGTGCTCCACAGGGAGCTTTGCGGGTCTAGGCAGAAGGACTAAAATCAAGGACTTGTCCCTTCAATGTGGGAGAATGAGAGCAGGGCAAGGTCAGGCAAGGACACTGAGGGGTGTGAAGGGGAATTAGGGCAGAGTAAGGCAGGATCAGTGTCCTTGCAATGAGACTCCCATCCACATTCCTCATGGTCCATCCTTGTCCCGCCAAGGAGCACCAGGAGAATCCCCCAGCAAACAAGGCTTGAGCAGCAAGGAGCAATCCCATATCCTGAGCTCTGCCTGCCTGGAGATTACGGGGCAGGAAAGCACTCTGGCATTTCTCCCTATTCCCTTTGGTCAGACTCAAACTGGCCTCTCACTTGAAAGAGCTAATTAAGGCTGGGAATCAAAGCCGGGGAAGCGGCTCCTGCGGCCCTGGGTGCAGTGCTGGCTGTAATGCCCATGTCTGTGTCTGGCATCAAAGCCAGCCCTGTGCACATTCCTGCAATGGCACTCGCAATAAACCGAGGCAATTTCTTCAGACCATTTGTAGGTCAGACAGACCAGCCTCTTCCCCAGTCCTGCCCTTAAATCTTGCAGTGTTTAATCCTTGATCTGCAGCCAGGCCTTAATTTCTCAGTGCAGAGCTGGCTGGAGACCGGAAGGCAAGGGGCTTTGATGGTTAATGACCAGTGCTTCTCAGCCCTGGAAGAAATGGAGCCCTGGCTTCAGGAAGTTCCTTCCCTGAATAAATCCTGCCCCAGCTACAGCCCAGGGAAGCAAAATTACACCAGCATACACAGAAACTGGCACAAGCCACTGACATCTCTAGGTCCTGTTTTGGTTTAGGTTTGAACCAAGAGTGCAGTTGGGTCTAAGTGATTTCACCCTTGTGATTTGCACCATGAAGTAGCTACAACAGGCATATTCCTCCTAAATATTCCAAGGCTCCTTGGTTTAGCTCATCAGCAAACACAGCATGTCTGTTTCTTCTGATACCCTCATCAGCTTGTCCATGAGCTAATTGGGAGATAAACTGGTTAAACTGGGTGGTGTGGTGAGCTGGAGGCAGAGCCAGGACTGGGACAAGGCAGTCTCAGTTCCTTGGTCTCTGCTTTAGGGTTGGTTATCTGAAGACAAGACCCGTTAATACTTGAGGAGGGTGAGGTGGGCTTCACTTACCGCGCTGCTACAGGGAATGTCCTTGACCTTGAGCCAGGCCAGGTCTAACGTCCCCTCTCCCCTGTAGCAGGACTGGAGCCTGTCCTTGATGCGGTCGTTGATGTTTTTCAGGACAAAGATGCAAAGAGCAGACTCGTCCAAGGACTTCATCTTCCTTTTCTGCCCCTTGGAGAAGACTGTGAAGAGGATATCATCCTCGGGGCCAACTCCCAGAGACCTGGCCAGGATGGCTCCAGCCTTTGATAAGTAGGCAGCCTGGAGCAATCGATATTCCACCCCGTTCTTCTCACAGCCAATGGGCACCTCCACATAGGAGTTAAAGGCCGTGTCCTCCTTACAAAGCCGCACCAGCTTGGAGGTATAAACCTGCTCCTTTGTGGTGGAGCCGGGTGGGGAGATCATCTCAGGCTGCAGAGTCAGGAAGTAGACAAAGTTCCCGCTGCTGAAGCCGTAGATGTAGTAGATATCGAAGTCAGGGATGATGGTGAAGGTGTCTGAGGGGATCTTGATCATCGAGGCCACAAACTCATCGTGAAAGACGTAGGCAAACATCCCATCAGCCTCGGAGTTCTTGGTGAGCTTTCTGCTGGAGATGGTGGGGAAATATTCCGGTTTGCCGTCCACGGCCGTGGCGATGAACAGCTTGTCGTCCATGTTGCTGTAAGAAACAATGACTCCAAAAACAGAGCCACTCTCGTTCACCCCAGAGAGGTAATGCTCCTTCTTGTGGAAGGGCTCTCCGAGCTTGAAGAGGTCATCCAGCCTCAGGAGCTTGCAGATTCCCTGGTACAGACTCCCACAGGCTATCAACCGATTCTCCTTGTAGTCTATGAGGAGCATTTTGTTTATGTTGTTGGTGGGCGTCAAGGGTTCGTTGCAGGTTTGGACTATCCTGGGAGGATAACATTTGGGATTATCATCATCAGGACCAGTCTCGTGGGTCACCAGGACCTTCAGGTCACTGGAGAGTTTGTAGATCCTGTTGACAGCCCCCAAGTAAATGTGCCCAGTTCTTTCGTCCACCACCAAGTGGTTGAAGTTTCCCTCTGCCTGTTCTCCAGTGAAGGTGATGAAGGGCCTCTTTGGGTGGGGTGGCTGCTGTCTGCCAAGAGGTGACACTGTGGTGGACAGCAGGAGGTGAGAAACCAGGCAAGTCCATTTCCACATGGCCGGCGACATGATTAGAGAGGTTTGTATTCCCAAGGCAACAAGGATTAGAAGCTGTAAAACTCTTCAAAACACCAATTCCCTGGCAGATTCTGTCCTACAAGCAAAGAAAAAAGAAAACAAAAGTACATTACTATGGAGTATTCCTTCCTCCTCCCTCCTTCACAACCATGCCATCATCAGAGCGTATTTAATTGCTAATCCTCCCTTTCTCCACTCTGAGCTCTCCACTTAAAACCAGCACAAAGGGAGCCCTCCTGACAGAAAAGATGCTGTGAGAAAAAGCAGAAATAACACAGCAGAGTAATAAATCAGCACCTTTTCCCTCTCCATTACACACCCACGTGCCCCATGGTGCAGCATAAACATTGACTGCAAGTGCAGAAGGGTAATGGTAAAAACATCACCCAGCGTTGCTGTTTGCACTGCCAGCATCAGCCCAGCTGTGCATTTGCTATCTGAGACGCCAGAACTGGAGAAGAATTATTATCCTGCTCTTCTGGACGAGGCACTGAAGCCTAGAGAAGGTCAGGGATCTGCCTACAGGGATGGGGCCAGATGGATGCTGAGCTCTCCCGCAGCCCTTGAAGTTTTCCGGGAAGGAGCCAGCTCTGGTGTGACATTAAGATCCTTTCAGGGACACCTCAGTCCAGAACAGGCCTGTTTGAGCAGGAGCTCTGTGGCTTCCAGATCAAAGCTGCCTCATACCAGCCCAGCCTGGAGTACAGACCCAGGGCTTGTGGTGTGCCAGCTGTCACTGCCACATCTGCAAAGAGCTGGGAGCCAGCGGAGCACTGGGTGTGCTCCCTCCCCTGGGCTCTCACCACAGACCACTCTCCACCCACTTCACAGCCAAGGGAACATCCTAAAAGAGATCCAGCTCTCCTGGGAATCTCAGGTGACTGAGGAGAAAGGGGTTGCTTATCTACCAGCTGTGATAAATCACAGAATCACAGAATCACTGGGTTGGAAGAGACCTTCAAGATCATCGAGTCCAACCCAGCCCTAACACCTCAACTAAACCATGGCATCCAGTGCCACATCCAGTCTTTTTTTAAACACATCCAGGGATGGTGACTCCACCACCTCCCCGGGCAGGCTATTCCAGTACTTGATCACTCTTTCTGTAAAGAACTTTTTCCTAATAATAAATAGTTCCTAATAATAAATAATAATAATTTCCTAATAAAGCCTAAAGCACTGTGAAGTAGAAAAATGAGTGACCCAAGGGCCAGCCTGCTACCTTTCCAAAGAGAGGGAAGAGGCTTTCCTTGCACCACTCAGCCCCTTAAAATCTCCCAGGTTTTAACCACGGTGATGGGAGCAGTATGGGGTTCCAACATTTGGTGGGCACATCACCAAGCCCCATGGAAACACCTCTTCCTACTCAACACATCCATCTGCTCCCTTTTCCTTCACTTTTTTGGTTGCTTCTGTACAAAAACAGCTTTACCCCTTTATGGCCCCACAGAGCACGTGGGAGTTCTACCAGCTCAGGCCTCACCAGCCAAGCTCCTCATGGAGTGCTGACCACACAAACCTGGTGGCCAGGCCCTTCATCCCTCTGTCATCCAGATCAGGACTTCACAAAGCTGTTTTTGATTTTAAAAAGGACACAAGCCAAACGCAGCTCCACTCCCACAGTGTCCCAACCCCTCTTTCACAGAGTGACTTTGCTGAAATCAGGGGTGTCACCACTGATGACAGCCAGGCTCGCACAAGTAGGAGGCAAGGAAAAAATCCCTGTTTGCAGATCCCAACAGGGAGGAAGAGGTGACAGTGACACAGGTCTGGATGTGCAGCTTTTTCAGATCTGTGCAGCTCCACCAACACCGATGGAACAGAAAAATTTACTTCAAAAAATAATGCGGAGAATAAATCCCACATTCTTTTGTCTGACTAGATCTGAGAGTGGAAAGGGTAAAGTCTGGGCTTGTAGAGCAGCCACCACTTTCGTGCCACCTCAAATATTTCAAAATTCTCACACAGCAGCCAGAATTCCCAAGCTGTTGTAGGATCACCTTCACCTCCCGCTGCCCTCCCCGCCGCAGCAGCCGCAGGCGTTGGATGGATGGTGGGCAAAGGTCAGCCCACATTTACTTTAGTCATGTTTACCCTGTTCTGCTTTGCCTCTCTGGTCAAGCAAATATTTAATAAAACCAAGCTTATAGTGCAGAGTTTGCAGGACTGTCTCGGCAGGGATAGGCAGGCTGGTCACGTAGGCTGTTAATAACCTTTATTATGATGGATAGAGCAGTGATGGGATGAGCTCTCCCCACACAACCATTCCTCTTTCAAAAGAGCCCATCCTTGAGAGAGCAGCAGAAGAGGGAAGCTGTCCCTGTTTGAGTCCTGTGTTCAGAAACATCACGTGGCGACCCTGAACACCGGCTCCCGTCGCTGATGAGTTATGATCCACATTTCTAACAGCCACTGGGTTGATCAGGAACTAGGCAGATCTAGGAAGAAATTATTCTTTTCAAGTACTAAAAAAGATATCTGCTTTACCCCTAAATTTTACTGTATTTTGCTCTGCAGAGTCAGCAGAGCTGCAGGGCAGGGAAATGGGAACTGCTGAAACCCCGAGACTGAAGCGGTACTGAGCAGCCTCTCCCTCCAAGAGCAGCCCTCTGCCTAAAATTCATCACAGCACCTGCAAAAATGGGATAAAATCTACCCATTAAAACAAACAACCTACACGAAATGAGAAGAGACAGACTCCAGGCATAAATTCTTCGAGGCCCGTGCAGGTGAGAACTGATTTGAGGTCAGACTATCACTCATAGAGGAAAGGAGTGCTGAGGAGAACCTTTCTAGATCCCTTCCAATCCAAACCATTCTGTGATCCCCTCCAGGCAAAGATAGCAAATTTGATCTGGAAACCAGAGAGACTCTAGTAAGAAACCCCAGGAAGGCTTTACAGCAGGCAAGGGCCCTTTCCAAAGCACTGAACCTCACGGGGGAGGGAGTTCACCTGCAGAGGAAAGAGCATCAGCGGTCTGAGGGCACCAGGAATGCACAGGAGCAGCTTTTTGGGACAAAGCAGGGAGAGCAGGAGCCTGGGGCTATTTTGCCATCTTCCAGCAGCCATCTGAGTGGCCCTAGGAGCAGGATTTTCTCTCTGCTTGCTGCTGGCACTCTCTCCTCTCCCATCTGCTCGTGCTGTTCACCCTGTACCCTCTGTCCTGGAGCCCCAATCAGTCCTGGAACCTCTGAGGGCTATAATTCATAATTTGGCTTAATTAATAAATAACAGCAGAGGTCAGGGGCAAGGAGGCCTGGATGTTTAGCCTGCAGAATAGAGCAGGGCTTGTACAACCCCTTAGAGGATGCACCAAGGAGAAGGGGGTTGTGGATGGGGTTTTTTTTCCCTGTGTCTGGATGGCAGGAATCCCAGCAGCTGGGAAGGCAATAATATAGTGCCATGGACATGCAGAGTCTACAAGAGAGTAATTATATTCTAAAAACCAAGCAGACAAACAAAAGGCCACAGCCAGCAAGGGCTGGACTTAGGCTCTGAGCTGGCTGCTTCCAAAATAAACCCAAAGTGCTTTTTCCACTGGGGAGGTGGCCAGCAGTGATGCCATGGGCCACCCCACAGGGCTCCTGTGTGAGGCCAGATCAGCCCTCCACGTGGCTCCTGCCACAGCAGCCTCTCCACCAGCACATCCAGGGTCCCTGGGAAGGGCACAGAGCAAATCCAGCTGTGTCAGACAGGGTTTCATCCTTGGGAGAGGAAGGTCTCAGAGTCAGCACCCACAGGAGGTTTCACAGCACTGCCTTGCCTCTGGAATCACAACTTCATAGCTTGCAATAACACGTTCCCAGAAGATGCCTTGAACTCCCAGAGTTTGGTTTAAGTACTGGTTTCCTCCTGGAGAATAGCAAGTCTGGTTATTTATCTTTTTGCTGTTATTGAGCATTTCCAGCAAAGGCTTGAGACCAGTGAGTTAAAGGCTGCAGTTTAGCTCTGCTCAGGGATCTCCAGGACACAATCCCAAGACTCCAGAACATGAAACTCTGTGGTAAATACATGGGATTCTGGACAAGAGCAGTTTGGGTGTGAAAGAGTCTCAGAGGAAGAAACATTCCAATGTCTTTTAACTCTGATTATTAGATGGGAAATTTAGGGAGTGATGAATACATCCTCAAAATGCAGCAGCGTTCAAGGGGACGAAGTCAAGGATGAGTTATGCCTGAGGAAGTAGGAATAAATCAGGAATATAAAGAAGACACAAAGGACTGATCTGTCAGTTGAGAGAGAGGGAAGGACTCGGGAGGAAGTGCACAGGGAGAGGGGAAAGAGAGAGCTGGGAGAGCTGGGTTTTGATTGACAGTCTCACAAAATCCATGGTCAGGTCCCTATCCTGGAGTCTGGGACAAATCCACCCCACTCCAATGACAGCTTCTGAAAGGAACACGTCACTGGGTGAACAGGAGACAGCAGCATTTCCCTCACACACACACACACACACACACACACACATAGCCCTCCTGCCATCAAAGGTGTTAGACAGAGCCATGTCACCAGGTCCCCTGCCACAGCCACATGTGGCAGCAGGGACACCACAAAGTCAGCAGCAGAGCCTGGATACAGAAACCCACAGGAGCAATCCCACTCTGGGTCCAGCTCAGAGCAAAATTACATGTTAAAGCCTTGAATAGACCCAAAATGAGCTGCAAGCCAGCTCTGGCAGGGAGGGAAGGCTCAGCCCATCCTCATGGACAGTGGGTCTGGCAGCACCCCAGAGCCACACGGGGAGTTCCCCACCCGGCTGGGGGGAAGCCAGGAGCACCCAGGGCTCCTGGGCAGGGTCAGGGTGGTTAATGAAGCCCGGCTAATCAGGCAGCACGCTCCTGTGTTTGCTTTTCCTGCACTCAGCTGTTCATTCCCGGGATGCAGGGGCCAGGCAGAGATGCTGACGAGGCAGACGCCCAGCGCCGGAGCCAGCACGGAGCAATTCAGCACCAAGTGCAGCTACACAATCCCTTTAATCTCATCTAAAGACTTTTTTCATGGTTTCCTTTAATAAACCCTGATTAGCATGGATAGAAGCTTTTCTTTGGGAGCCAACATGGCAGGAAAACCCTTACAGTGACATTGTCAACAGCTTCCCCAACAAAGACTGGATTCTAACTTTGGCTAAATCCTTTCTCCCTGAACTTACAACCTGCCCAAGCTGCAGGCAAGTCTCACTTTGGGGACACCCCATAGCAGAGCAGCTTTACTTTGGAGCAGCTCACCAAAAAGAACAGATCTCTGCACAGGCTGCAGCTTGTCCCAAATAAAGAGATTAATTTCAGGAGTTTGTTTGTTTGCAAGGGAATTAAGGTACAGAGGGACAGCAGAGCCTTCCCTCATCACACAGATTATTCCTCTCAGCCTTCAGATGCTGCCCATCACCTTGTTACCTGTGTCTGTGCCAGAAGAGTATTAAATGATGGGATTAACACATGCCACGAGTGGGACTTTCTTCCTTTTTTTTTCCCCCAGCTCTTCCCATGTGATAAAACTGCATGTGGATGTTGTTTCTGCCTGCATTTCAAACTTGGTTTTCTACCAGCAAAAGCAGGTCAGAGCTGTGCTCCTCCGTGCTCGGGAGGGAGAGCAGAGAGGTTTGTAATGATTTCTGAGCTCCTCCAGGAATTTCCTACAGAGACTCGAATGAAAGAACACAAATATTCAGTGTCACAGAAACGAGAATGGAGTTTTGAGGTCATGAAAATCACCTACAAATCCAAAGACCGGAGTTAAACTCTCTTTTCTGGAGCAGACAGGGATGGGAGTCCTCAGGGCTGGGTGTTGTGGAATCATGGAAGGGACCCAACCTGCCAAGGATGTGACACAGGTAACAGTATTTCCCAGCTCCTCAAAGTATCCTGAGGACAAATCTATGACAATTATTCCTTATCACAGTAGCTGGGGAAATGTAAACCCACCCAAAATCAAACTGCTGTAGCAAGAGCACACAAGGTCACTGATTCCAAGCAAACCATGTCACAGCAGTGCCTCACCTGGCTGATCCCACCTCGTGTGTGTGAGATCACAGAGGTCCAGGGCACTGAGAAAAGGGAAATACTGCCAAAAGCCAGACTGTCAGGTTGACTTCTGTCTCAAAGTCTCATCCCTGTCCCCAGCAAAGCCATCAGACAGTGCTGGCACTCTCTTCTCCCCAGCACCAAGAGTTTCTCTGCTGTATTTCACTGAGGTGCAGCTCTCATGGGGTTGGCAGCACCAGGTCGGCCAAAAAAAAATTAGAATTTTATGGAATATTCCTTTGGCCAGTTCAGATCAGCTGTGTGCTTTCCCAGTTCCCTTTTCCCTGCCAGACCATGAGAAGCTGAAAATTCCTGGAGTTAGTTTAAACCCTGTTTAGCAGCAACTAAACCCATCAGTGTGTTATCACCACGATTCTCATACCAAACCCAAAACACGCCATCCCAGGAAGAAAATTAACTTTCTTCCAGCAGAAACCAGCACAGCAATTCACTGGGAAGGAGACCCTGATGAGCTCTAGACACAAAGAGGAATAAACACAGCCTCTGCCCCTAAAGGAGTGATGAATATTGAAAAGAAAATGAACCGGGTTTCATCCCAGCAGGTCTCCCCAGCTCATGAATCCAATCCAGCATTTGAGGACAGCCTTGAGGAAAACAGTGTTTCCTTCCTCAGAAGCTCAGCTAATGCTCACACATTCCCTTTGAGGCTTTGGGGGCTCTGAAAAAGCCCAAATTTGCCAGGTCTGGTTCAGGTGGGAGCCCTGACACAGCAAGGAAGGGTTCCCTGGGTGACCTGGCTTTCCCCACGAGTTGCCAGGTTTGTTTCCTTGCTGGCTGAAGCTGTTTCCAGCAGAGTTGATGTTGCTCTGGGTGCCAGTGGGTGGATGTTTCCCCCCTGCCTGGCAATTTTGGGAAGCTCTGTGAGACACAAGTCCTCTCTCTCAGGCTGAAACCTTGCAATTAGCAGTGTGTGTATGCACCAGGAGCCAAAACTCACTGTCCTGCAGCTGCCTCCTGAAAGACTGGCAGGTAAAATCACTCTGCATTCACAGGGACTCGGTGGCCACTGGCTACTTCACTCTCCAGATCTCCCTGAGGTAAAACATGGCACTTCACGGGAAAAAACCAAACCTTGATCAGCTGGTTGTGGGAGCACTGAGATCTCTATTTGGAGGTGGGGAAAGCACTGGCAAAGAAGCCAGCAGAGAACCCCCAGCCTTCCAAGTCTGAGATTTTGCTGTATGTTCAAAACACAGCTGGAGCAGAGTGGTCTGAGGGAAAAAGCAAAAGCAACATGACTGGGAAAATCAGAGATGATACCTGGATCAGGGAATTTTAGAATGATTTGGGACTTAAAAAATCATCTTGTTCCAGCCCTCTGCTACGGGCAGAGAAACCTTCCACAGCCCAGGTTGCTCAGTGCCTGGATGGGGATGGAGAAGAAGGTTTGGAAACCAAGCTTCAGAGGGATGCAGAGCAGTGGATTTGCTGCACAGGATCAGGCACTCTGCAAAGCAGATGGGCATCAGCACCAGTGCCCAGCACGTGCTGGCTCACAGCAAATGGGAACTGGTCCCAGATGAAGAGTTCACAAGTGGCCAGGCCAGTGTGATTAATGCAGGGCACAGCTGTGTGCTCCTGGAGAGCCCAGGTCCCTTAGGGAAGGACCATCAATCCTAGAAGTGCACCAAACCTCGCAGGAAATGGGCTGGCCAGGTAGCAGAAGTGGGAACAGAAAGAAAATGCTGTTAGCTGTGCTGTACTGCTGGGAGGGAAGAGTCAGAGGTGTGATAATTTCTCTTCAGTGATGCAGGGTTTGCAGCAGAGGCGAGAACAGAGTCTCTCTTTATGCTTTACTCAGCATAAAATTTCCTGCTTTCATTTATGGCAGGTATCCAGCCCCTTTTGGAGCAGCAGCCACCAGCTCTGGATGGGGCCAGGGAAAAGATCTGACACAGCAAATTCTTCATCCTCAGCTTCTTGTTTGAGTGGTTAAAGGGAGCAGATGAGCAAGCCCCATAAAACAGGGATGGCTGGGCCACCCCAAATCTCAGCCAGATCTCCAGTCCAACACACACCTAGGAAAGCAGCAGTGCTGACTGGCATTTGCTCTCCCAACCCTAAAAAAAAAAAGCTGCACTTTACTGCAACCATTAGCAGAATTTGGTATTAGAAATTTGATATTCAGGAGATTCTGAAAAAGAAACTTTTAGATACCTCCTTGTTGTATTTGCTCTGCACTTCCTAACTGTGACCAAAGTCCTGAATGCTTCTGGGTGGCTTTTGAGGCACCCTGAACCTCCTGGGCAGACACGTGCTGTTCATTTTATCCCTCTGCCTTCTGCATGACAGCTCTTCCACCAACTGCTCCCTGTCTTTCAGCCCTCAGGCAGGTCAGATGAGGTCAGGTGAATCTTTTTTCATCTTCCTGTAGCACCCAGGGCAATTAGGTCCCAATCTGATTGTTCAAACTTGCACGTGTCAGCTGAAGTAATCTATTCCTGCTGCCTCCAAGGGCTTGGGAAGGGCTCCTGAAGGGGTGTCAGAAGGATAAAAAGTCCATACTTCTGCCCCAAAGTTCACCAGTGCCAAATTCCAGGCATCTTCTGCAGGTATGAGATTGCTACAGAGCGTGACCTCTTCTTTACAAACAATGCAGGCTCAAACAGACATTTTTTAACTAGTACTGATCTCCTGCATGCTTTTCTTGGCTTTCCCTCACAAATACCATAAAAAGACGTGCTACAATTGTTTCTAATTTTTAAACCTTTCTGGTAACAGTACTTTTTGTGATGCTCAAAATGAACCAGGGCACAGTGCAGCTGCTGCATTCAGAGCAAGATGCTCCCTGAGAAGAAACACCCAAGATCAGACCGAACAAGATCTGCCCTCTTCAGATCCTTCCCCTGAGAGCATTTTGGTTAAAAAAAAACTTCTGTCCCCACTTGACTTGGATGTTTTGAGCAGGCTGAAGGGCAGCTGAGCTGCTCCTGAGCCAAAAGGCAGGCGCAGGGACAGGACTGCTGGAGAGCCCCACGTTTGCCCAAGCAGAGACTTCCAGCTGAGAGCCAATTTCCAGCCCAGCAGCAGCACTGGGGAAGGACTCTCTGTGCTGAGAGCTCTAATGAGGCACTGTGGACACAAGCCCTGATAAGCTGCAGCTTTGGGATCATTTCAAGGGAAAAGAGAAAATAAAAAGCAGCCTGACATCTATCCCAGCGCAGTCCCGTGATGTCCCAATTTACAGGTGACACAAGGAACGCCACAAAAGCAGAGAATCAGCAGCAAAACTCAGCTTCCCCTTCCAGAAATAAAAACCTGGATAAAGTATTATTAATTTGCTGTTAATTTTCTCCCCCAGTGACTTTGTCACCATAAGCCCAGCTACTGCCAACACATCCAAAGGCCAGTGGGAAGTTATTCTTAGAGCCCAGCCTGGCTGTTGCTGCAGGATAACTAATCCCAAACCATGCCTGAGAGTGCTGAGCTGCTGCTGAGCTGGACAGGACACCCACGGCCAGGATCAGAGGCAGGCAGGAGACAGAACAGTGCTCACCTGGGTGAGGAGATAATCACATGCTCTGTTTGTTAAAAAGCAGATTAGAAAGGAGCTGATGTACACACACACACAGAGGGTGTTTGCAGGGAGACACACGGCTCCATCCTGTACAGACACGTTGATTTTTGCACCAAAATGATGCAGTTCCCGTGCAGGGCACTGTGTGCATGCATAATTGCAGTGAGCATTAGCAGCAACACCTACAGCTCAGGTTGTCTGACATGTTCTGTGCCAAGGCTCACTTTTAAGGTCCTCATTACTTTGACAGACCTGAACCACTCAGGGGACAATTTCCTGAGCTCGCTGTCTGCCTCGGGCTACCAGCTCTGTGGAAAGTTGCATTCAGAATGACTTGGGCAATGCTGAGAACTAAATTAGGGGGAAAGTTTTTGCAAGTTACTGATTTTAACTTTTTTTTTTTTTCCCTATATTTGACCTCAGTTATGTTCTTCCTGCTGCCTCGCTGAAAAGGTGGCACCTTGCTTTGGAGCAGGGAGGAAAAATTGGGATGCTCCTTCCCTTGTGGCCATGGCTAAAAGTCTGTCTAAATTTGACCAAGTTGAGCATCTAATAGCACAAACATTGCAAGGAAAAGTTTTGCCTTTTCCACTTCTCCTAGGATGGATCAGACAACACCTGGGCTTATCAACAGAGAAGGAGATCTTGATCCTGAAGAGCAACCTGGGCTAGTGGAAAGTGTCCCTGCCCAAAATTCTATTTAAGGTCCCTTCAACCCAAACCAGTCTGTGATTCTACAACTTGCCCAAGGTCACACTGAGCCAGCAAAGCAGAGACAAATCTTCATCCCACGTGCTGAATTCCCAGCTCAGTGCCACAGCAACTTTTACTTTTATTTTGCAGAGCCACACATGCAGCACCAGGGGAACCTCCTTCACCGCTGATTTTCTCTATTCTTATCTCCTTTGGTGCACGTTTGAGGGACACACACCCAAAAGTGATAAACTCCCCTCAGTCCTAAACCCATCCCCTGCTCCAGCACTTTACCAGCATCAGCAGAATTTGCATTACACACCCGAGAGTCAGGGTTGGAGTGACTTTAAATAGCTCAGTGGTCACCCTGCTCAGCTGTGGGATGCAGGGATGCATCCAGCATGTCCTGAAATGCTACAGCAGAGTCCTGCTGCTGGCACACAGCCTGGGAGGCTGAGGGGAGGAAGGGAGGAGGTGTCTGCTCCTGCTACTCTGCCGCTAAAGCTTTCTGGAGTTTGTCCCTGTGCTCCCCCACACTGACCAGCCTCGAGAGGAGACACTGCCAGCATGTTCTGCTCCGTGTGGGCAGCTTGCTGCTGCTGCAAAACACACCTACAACAGGCAAAATCTCTGCTTTTCCTCCCATAAATATCTCCCCTGGTCCACTCAGACACAGATGGAAACTGCAGGTGCCCTGCACTTCACAGACCTGACCCTTCATCTGCACAAATTGTGCCCAGTGCTATCAGCAGCTCCACAAATCAGCCCAGGGCAGCCACAGGGAGGGTGATGCAATTGTTTTAGCTGTTTGCACAGCCTCATAATTGCAGATCCATCATCACAGAGCATTAGCTGTGTTAGGACAGGTGTTTCACAGAAACCCAGCAGCAGAAAGGGGCACGTGAGCTGGGCGGGCTGCAAAGGACACTTCAGTTTGCAGGAAGAGGTTGGAGATCTGGGTTGTGCTACCCAGAAGAAAGTTATTTGTTTGCTAAGCCAGCTGCAAGCAGAACTCTAATTTAATCCAGATCCAAACACCATCTGCTTTGTTCATCTCTGCTCACACAGGATAAAGGCACCTGTGGCTGAGACAAGAGGTGTTTTTCATGGGGGGGTTGTGCAAAGGTCACCTCTGTTCATAAAACCCTGCTCAGAGGAAATGGAGGCCTTGATAACACAGGTTTTAAGACCTGAAGAAACACCATTAAGCAGATGCCCAGGTGCTGAAAGAGTAAAACCCACAAGTACTGTACCAATGTGCAGTCCAGCCCCTACACCTCACCTACCACTGCCTGCACCTCTCCACTCTTCCATCTCTCCAAAGCAGGACCTGCTGCTCTCTTCCCTCACCTCTCAGGAGCCCAGAGCTGCACCTGGAATGCCACACAAGCCTCAAATGCTGTGAAAAGCTCTAAACCTGTGCCCATGCACCTTTATCCTTGGGGATGCAGTCACAGCTGTTGGGACATGAGGCAGGAGCATCCTCCCTGCTCCTGGAGAGCATCACCTGTGCTCCACCTCCCCGGGCTCAGGTACAGGGCTGGAGGACACAGCACCTTGTCCTGGCTCCTGTGTGGCTGGGACATATCTTGGGACAGGCTGCAGGTGGATTTTAATGACATGAGGCATCACTCAGGCAGGAGGCTGGGCTGAATTTTGCCCCTAAGAGTTCAAGCCTGTAATGTTTTAGTTTGGACTAGAGGAAAAAGGCAGAGGGAAAGAGGGATGGAAATGAAGAGTGGGTTGTTAGTGGTGGCATTAGGCTGAAAACAGCAGTGTTTTGTGCTGGGTGCTGTTGTGGTTTTTAGGACAGAGCTGAGGAGTGCATCCAGGGGCCGCTTCTGGGCTTACTTATATTTTTACCTTAGTAAAGAAAAAAATATAGTAGTAAATAGGAAAAAAAAAAAAAAAAAAAAAAAAAAGAGGGATTTTTGAAAACAAATATATAGGACAAAGTGGAATAGCTTTAAATTGAAAGAGGAGAGGTTGAGATTGGATATTAGGAAGAAATTGTTCCCTGTGAGGATGGTGAGGCTCTGGCACAGGCTGCTCAGAGAAGCTGTGGCTGCCCCTGGATCCCTGGGAGTGTCCAAGGCCAGGCTGGATGGAGCATGGAGCAACCTGGGCTAGTGGAAGGCATCCCTGAAGGCACTAGAACTAGAATTTTAAGATCCCTTCTGACCCAAACCATTGTCTGAAGCTCTGAAAAAGCAGCAGCCCACGCAGACACTCCCGGGCCAGGGTCAGCAAACACTCTCAGGGGTCAGGAGCAAACCCCTGAAGCCAACCCATGGCCAGGGCTCACCAGCCCAAAGCCTGGCCTGTCCTCTGTGCCTGCAGGAAATAGGAAATCCCCAGCAGCTGGTGCAGCAGGGAGCCCACAGCTCCCAGCTGTGCCACTGCCAGAGCGCCGAGATAAAAACCTCGGCAGCGTGCGCAGGTGTAAAACTGCTACCACCATCCACTGGTTATTAATAACAAGATATTCCTCCTCTGGGGCCATCTGCATCCCACACACCCCCACAAATCCGGCACTTTCCTCTTCCAGTTACAGCAGTCAGGGCAGATAATTCCCTTTTTTCCTCTGCCTTCCAGCCACGCACGAAGGCAGAGCTCAACAAGCAGTTTGCTGCTCCAGACCATGCAGACAAACATTGTGCAAAGCCCCACGAACTCAGAACTGGGGTTTTCTTTCTACCAAGGTGCTAGAAATAATACAAATAAACTCTTCTTTCTCTCCCTGGCTTTATATCTAGAGCTCCCACACATCAATACCAGCAGGGCTTTAAAACTAAAACAGACTGGGCCTACGTGGATTGAATTTATTCTGGAAATTTATCTCTTCTTGCTGAAAGCTCTGTGTTTGCTTGATCTTCCTGCCTTCCAAGCCCTACAAGTGCCACATGTTGCACAGCTGGATTCCTGACAGAGAATGAAAACAGGAGGGAAGAGAGAACAGATATTTTATATATATATATTTATATATACATGAATGCAATGGCCAAGGTTTTCAAAAGTCACCTGTGAACTTCAGCAGAGTAACTTCAAATATCTCCACGGGACCTGTGCACGGGAGAGACAGAGCTCTTGAGCTTCCAAAAATCTGCTCTCCACAGGTAGAAGTGGAAGGAAAAGGAAATGGGGCTGCAAAGGACTTGCTGCTCTCAAGGTGCTCAAGACCAACCCGTGCAGGAAAGGATTTGCAGCAAAAGCTGTGCCAGGGAAGGCTGGAGATAAGTCAGCCAGGAGGAAGAAGGACAAATCCACGTGGCACTGAGGGAAAAGAGGAGAATTTTTAATTCTTAAACTTGCTGGGGTCTGACTACTAAAATAATTATGTGTTTTCCCAGCTCCAGGAGAATTTGTTCACCCTCAGCAGCTGTAACAGGGGAATATCCCTGGTGCCTCAAAAACATGGGCAAGTGTGACAAGCCAAGGATAAAGCATGGAAAGCTGAGGGCAAGAAATCCTGTTCATCTTGAGCAGCACTAAAAAAAAAAAAAAAGCCCCAGCAAAGGAGAAAATGAAGAAAATGTTATTTCCTTTGAAATGGAGTATTGCACTCTGTAACAGGAGGGGAGAGGGGGGAAAATCAAACCCAAAGTGAAGCAGAGATTCAGTTCATAAACACAGGAGAAGGTCAGCTTCCTCCTCACCAATAACTCTGTCCCAGAGGAGCCCAGCATGGCATTTGAGATAGGGCAGATATTTGATTCCTTCCTCTGCGTGGGGAGCCTGACACACACATCCTCCATCCCCAGCCCTGCCACGGCCTGGGCTGGGCCCCTCCTGCAGGAACCAGTTTAAAATCTGCTCCTTGAGCTGAGGAAGGGATTATTTTTATTTTTTTCCCTGAGCTGGAGAAGAGACAGTGCCTGTAAAACCTTCTGCCTGAGCCCAGCAACAGTGAGACCTCGGGAGAGGGAATGTACGGAAATTATGGGTGGGGAAAGAAGTCACCCACTGGCAGAGAGCAGAGAGCAGGGACAGGCAAGCACAACCCTGCACCTGCAGACCTTTCTGCTGATTAGAAAATAAAGCTGATTCTGCTGCCTGTGTTCCCAAGGCAGGAGAGAAGACAAGGACCAAGTGAAACCGAGGGGCAAATCACTGAGTGAAAAGGCTCCAAGCATCCCACTGTCACTTTTCAACCCTCATGCAGGTGTTGGAGAAGCCTCAGAATCATCCTCCCACACATAAATACCCAGAAGGAGGGAGGCAGAGCAGGGAAGCAGCCTGAGTGGCCAGCAAGGCTGTTAGTGGGGGAAATGTGGCCCGAAGAACCCTGGGCATCGACCAGCAGAGGCAGGGAGATGTCTGCACGCACTGGAAAGCAGAAAAGCAGATTTTCATGGAGCTCCAATCTGCTTGGCATCTCCTCCAATGCTCATGGTCCAGCTGAGCCACTGGGAAGGATGGGAATCACTGCACAATCGTCCCCTACCCCTGAGAGCCCCTCAGAGTCTCCTTTGCCACCAGCAGGGCCTGGGCCAGCACCTTCTGAAAAGCATTAAGGCAGCCAAAGCTCTACTGGAGCACATTCCCAGACACAAAGATTTGTCCAAAATTGCTCTATTTCTTCCCAGTTCTGCGGTGACGGAAAACCTCAAGCTCATTTCTTTCTTGCCTCTCCTCCCTACAAGCTGGAAAATATCTCTCTGCCACCAGCATCTGATCAAGGGATGCTGGAGGAAAAAGAAAAATTGGGGATTTTTGCCTAAATCCCTCCTAACTCCAGCTATTGCAGCAAGGCTGCTCTTCCTTCTCCAAAAATCTGGACCTGCAAACCCTTTCCTGAACTGTGAGGAAAATTGGCAGTGATCTGTGAAAAGTGCAGGGTGAACAGATTGGCATTTCCAAAGCATGTGCAGTTTGCATTTGTGTGTAGCAATGTGCATATAAATGTGTATTTTTATGTATATGTATAAAACATACACACACACACACACACATATATATTTCTATATATATGGATGCATGGAGTTGTATTTAGGGAAAAAAGCATCACAACTCCCAGCAAAAGATAATGAGAGAGCTGGGAATGATGCAACTCCAATCCTTTCCTCACACCGCAGGACAATCAAGGCTTCTTCTCTGAAATGAATGCAGAAAAGGGCCCAAACAGCTGGGGAAAGGGTGATGCTTGTGAGAAATGGGCTTTTTTTGTGGCTCATGCATTGCAAAGTGTGTGTGCGATGAGTCAAAGTCTGAGGGCTGCCTTGTGTCAGCCATTGACTGTGCCAATGACAGCCTTTAATAACACCACTCACACTCTGGAGCAGGGGGAGGAAAAAAGGGGGAAGCAGAGAGCTTCCCTCGCAGGCTGGTGCACAAAGCGTCCCCAGGCTCGCCAAAACGTGTCACAAGAACCCGCTGATGGCTCCATAATTGCAGCCCACGCCGCAATGTGTTGTTCTAAGAGAGCACAGCCAGCAGAGCAACTTTGGGTGAAACGTGAGGACACGCTGGGCTCAGGTGGGGCTGCACCAGGTGGTGTTTTAGGGGCTCATCCCAGCCACATTTCCTGCTGCAGCATCCGTGTGTTCACACCCAGTTTATACTGGGAAGCAACCAGGAGGCAAGAAATTCCACGCAGAATGGGGCGAAAAAACAGGGAGAAATATCTGCAGGAGACACCTGGAATGTGCAAGTCCTGCTGCCCCACCTTGGTGGAGGGGAAAAAATAAGTCCCTGCCAGGTCTCATGGATGCTGGGAAGCTCCTGGAAGGCTGGTGAGGATGCTAAAAATCCTCAGCACAGTCCAGATTTGGAAAGCTTCAGGAAGAGCTTCGGGAGTGCATCGTGTCCTGATTATTTACTTCTCCAAGCTCAGGAGAGACCTACTTCACACACCGCCTCCTGGAGAGGCGGAAAAATCAGGCATGTGAAATAAGAAGGAAATGGAAACCGACTTGATAGCTCCTTCCCCTTCCTAATGGGGAACACTTACCTAATTAGGCCCGCCTGCCTGTTTCCTCTCCTTGCTTTCTTTGAGACGTTACGCAGAGAGAAATTTGTCCTAAAAGTCGGTGCTTTCATTCGGAGGCGTCCCCCTGAGCTGCTCGCCTTGCTGAGGCAGGCAAGGGCAGCAACTCCCTCATGAAGGAGGGAAAAAATCCCTCCTGAGTGGCTCTAAGGGGTGCTGGTTTAATACCCAGCTCCTGCATGGCTCAGCTGCCTCTCCTCCCTTCTCCATCCCTCAGCCAGGCACAGGGTGCAGCTCCAAGGTGCCTCCTGCCCTTGCCTGGCCCAGGTGAGCAGATCCTGATCTCTGGGAGTGACCTTGGAGACCAGGAAGGGGAAGCCAGAGGATGCAAATGTGGCTAAAATGACTCCACCCCCAGTGGGTTTTTGGAGACAAACCTGAGACTGGATGGTGTCAGGGCTGGTGGGAACCACAGGGACTCCCAAATCGGTCCCAAACCCATTCCACCACTTGGATGACCCCTCCAAATCACATATCCAAGCAGCTGGTGCAGCTCAGAGTGGGAAAAAAGGGGTGGTAGAAGCAAAACCCAAACCCTCCAGACCCACACAGACCCAACCAGGACACAGCAAGCTGTCATTTCCCACAGGCAGCTCCCCTCCTTTCAGAGAGGCCCCGCTCTGGTGGCCTCCCCTCACCAGGAGAAGGGGTTGGCACATACAGGACATGCAGGAGCACCTCCCACCCATCCCTACAACAGAGACAGGCTGGATGTGACCCTACACGAGGGGTTACAGGGGTCTCCATTCACCCCTAGACCCTTTATCCATTCTTCCATTTCCATCCCACACTTTCCAGGAAAGCTCCCCCTCCCATCCCCCTCAGCCCTGCTCCTTCACCCCAGGAATTTTTTTCTCTTCCCTGCAGGGAGCAGAGCTTCCAAGAAGGAAAATGCAAAGCCCAAAGGGAATGACTTCAAGCAATGAGAGTGCTCTGCAAAGGAAGGTGTTTTATTCCTGCCTGAGGGGGTGCTTTAAAGAACCTCCTTTTGTTTCCTCAAAGGCTGAGGAAGGTGGAGACCTGGAGGAATTCAGGGAACTCACTCTGCAAGCAGCAGTAGCAGAGATTTCCCCAAGTCCAGGGCTCTGCCTGCCCAGCATCCTGCACTGGTCCAGCCATTCCTGCATCCCTCCCCACCCCATCTCCCGGGGGAGCACCTGCAGCTGAGCCCAGCCCTGCACCTGCAGCACCTGTGCAGGGTGTGAGAGGAGGGGCTGAGCCACCCCCTGCAGCTGCTCCAACCAGCCCTAAAACTTCACCTCACAGTTGTTAATTCAGCATCCAGAAAAGCTGTGTTGTTTTCCTTTTTTTCTTTCCTTTTCCTTTTTTTTTTTTTTTTTTTTTTTTTTTTTTTTTTTTTTTTTTTTTTTTCCTCACCAGGCAATTTCCAGGGAACAAAAAAGAGCTGCACAGCCAATCCCTGCTGCAAGCCAAGCCGAGCCCTCCCCTGCCCCAGCCAGGGAGGGAAAGCAGCCCCACTCCTCCCAGTGCCCCTAGACATCCCTCCATCCTCCCAGCCTCCTGTCCCCACCGAGCCACCCCTCTGCAGCCCCTGCAGCATCCTCAGGGCTGCCGGGGTGTGAAGGACAGCAGGAGGGAAGGAGGGAGCTTTCCCTGGAGAGCCAACCCTGCAGCACTGCCAGCTTCCAGGGGGGGCTGTGAATCCAGTGGCTGCAGGCAGGACACCCCCTGGCATCCCTCTTACACCTCCTGAGCATTCCCAAAACCAATGGATGTGCTGGATAAACGGGGTCCAGGCAGAACCCCCTGCTGCACTCCCATCCAGTGCATTGCACCCATTCCTGGGGAGCAGACCCCCCCCCAAAGCAGGATCTATCCCACCCATGGCAGCTGGAAGGTGATGCTGAGGGCAGGCAGGGCGATGCCCTGAGCAGGGCTGGCTCTGCTTGGCCCCTTGCAGCCCCGAGGGCTCAGCAGAGCAGGACCCCAGGACGGGAGCCCCAGAGGAGCTTCCCTGCTCCCAGCACAGGGAGCTGGGCTTGCAGGCAGGGAGGGACACCACGAGGAGCAGAGATGAGAGCAGGTATTTGCCAGGCAATGCCTGCAGGGTCCTGTGAATGCAGCATTTGTGCTGGATGAGCAGACATATTCTCACAGAAGTTGCTGCCAGCCCCCTGCCCCACGTGCTGACACGCGATTACCAGTTTGGAAATAAGTAAGCTCATTATAAGGAAACGTTTCGCTCCAATCCCCCTCCAAAGGGGGGATCTGACGGAGGAAGGGACCTGTGACAGGAACAAACTGGGGGATTTGTTTAACCAGATCAGCCCGCTGGGCCAGCACAGCACGGCTCCCTGCCTCCAGCGTGGATAAAGCCTGGATTCCTGGGAAGCTTAACCCCCATCCCACATGGACAGGGTGGGCAGTGTCCCACAGCTAGCATTGGGGTCTGCTGGGCACAACCCTGCTTTTAAGGGATGAAAAGAAGCACCTTTCAATAATAAATAATAATGCTAAATATGTGTTTCTATAGCAACTCATCACCATAGCAGCTCAGCACAGGAGGAGAACTCAGAGCTCATCCCACCGTCTTCAGGGTGAGGAGGCAACTGCCCTCCCAGAGGTGGCTTCAGTGGTGGCACAGATGGGACTCAAAGCAAGAAGTCCCCCCTCCAGGCTGTCCCTGAGCACTGCCCTCCTTGGGGAAGCTGTCTGGATGATCTGGAGAGGAGCACTCAGGGATCCAAGGGGTGATGGGGGTATGGAGCCTCCAAAGCACCAGGTGCTGATGGCCTTGCAATGCCCCAGATGACTCCTGGGATCCAGGGTGGCTGGAAGGAAAGGAGGCAGTGACAGGGGACAGCCCCACTGTCCAGCCAGGAGGACACTGTGAAGGGGAGAGTGTGAAGGGTAGGGCACAATCAAAAGGAGGAAACGCCCCAAATTATCCCTGCAAATACCAACCCCTCAACACTTAGCCTCAGGAGAACAGCTTACAAAACTCCACGTGTGGCTCTGCTTTTAGCAAGACCCAGAAATTTGCACCAAGACCCTGACAAATAGAAGCAGTTTCCCGAAACAGCCCGAAACCTCCTTGTTTCTAAGGCACACATGCCCACCCTAATTTGGGTGTGCGTTTTTCTTCCCTAGATTGTCCATTCAAGAAGGATCCAAGCCTTGATTAGCTCCACAATTGGTGTGGTTGCGTTCCCAGCTCACCTCCTCTCCCTGGCAGCGTGCTGGGGGCAGAGCCTTTGCCTTGCATACAGAACCTTCTGCTCCTCAGCAGCTCTGAAAGCCTCTTCCCAACCAGCAGAAGAAGGTGACACTGCCCAGGGGTGGGACAGTGCCCATTAGTGACTATTATCCATGGACATGATGCCATTCCTCAGGCTGGTGAGTGAGTTCCCAACAAAACCCCCCCCTGGTTTTACTCACTTCACAAAAAATGAGTCATTTTTGAAGGTCATCTGAGCAAAACAAGCATTGGGTGGTGGCTGAAGGGACAGTCACTTCTGAGAGACCTCCCTCACTTGATAGATGGAGGAACAAGAAGCCAAGGAACCCAGTGAGGGCCGTGGGACAGCTCTCCATCAGATCCAAGCCTCCCTTTGGCAGCCCGGGATAAGTTTCCCTAAAGTAAAATGAAGCTGTGTAGCACACCAAGCACTTGCTATTCCATCAATAGGCAATTGTAACAGGATACACCTCCTTAGTCTCTAAATGAGTTTTCTTTCCAGCACTACATTATAGACAAATCCCCTGTCACAAAAAAACAAATAAATCTCTTTTCACAATCAAATATGCTCTAACCAAGTCAAACAGGGCCACGCGCACGTGCAGCGAATCCGCAAAGCTTCTCCCAACTTCCCGGCGTGGCCATCCTCCCTTCAGGTGGGGAAAGAGGGGAAAAGGAAAGGGAAGAAGGGATGTTTGGCAGGAGAAACAAAGTGGGAATTTCCCAGTTCAGCTCCTGTTCCTGCTCCACCGGGGCTGAGCTCTCCCTGCTGAACCCAGACTGACACAACACCAGCACTTGACTTAGGAGTGCCTCATCCTCGCAAGATATTTTTAATTTAAACCTTGTCACTGCTGAGGACAGAGCCATCCAGGCTGTGATTTACTGCTAATTCAGCCTCCTGATTCCCATAACTCTGAACTCGAGTCACCAAACAGGGGAACACCCGGACACTCCCCAGCGAGGCTCAGCAGGAGCGAGTGTCAGGGCGCTGCTGGCGGCAAGTGCGAGTTCCTCGTTCAGAAAAAACAACAAATATATAAATATTAACCATCTACAGGCGGTCACCAGTCCAGCATCACCTCACTATTTCCCAGGAAAACACTACTGGGAGTGAAACACCTTCACCAGCTTCACCTTGCCTCGCTCCTGGAGTGTTTTAAACTCCAGGAGAAATAACACAGAGGCCGTGGAGCCTCATTTCACAAACATTTACGTGCATTTGGCCGTGAGAGTTCACCCAGGAGCAAGATTTATCCCTCTGGTCCTTGCAGGAGGGCAGAGGAGGGGGAAACGTGTGGGTATAGATCATGCAAATGCCTGTCATAGAAACTTAACCTGTATTATCTGCATTACAGCCACACATTCGCCCTGGCAAATTCAAGTGCCAGTCAAATCTCATAAATTTATTGCCGATTGCTGGGTGGGAAAGCCCCAGCAGATCAGTGTGTGGATAATAGAGATGGGAGGAAACTCAGAGATCAGGCATGAAAAGCAGGAGAATCAGAGGTGCAACATCTCCCTTTTGGGTCACAAGTGCAAATCCAGCCACGCTCAGCAGGACTTTTTATTTATCCCTATGCAAAAGAAGCCTGGGAATCTCAGCCACTTGACTTTTGGGTCTGGATTTCTGTTTCACTGCATGAAGGATTTAAAAAGCACTTTTTTAAAGGGGGGAAAAGTCTCTCAGCAGCAAAGCCTGGAGTAAAAACAAGTCACAGAATCTGCAAATGACCTCCCTCTCTCTAATGATTCCTCTCCAGGTGAGGTCAGAGCCACCTGCTGAGAGGCAGCAGAGTGGGATGGGGGTTTGAACCCAGTCACTGCTCTCCCTCAGGTCTTCAGGCTCTGAGAAGTTGGTGTCCTCTACAAACATTAGTATTTGAGGTAGGAACAGCTGGGAACATCATATTTCAGCAAAAAAAAGTTGTCTTCCTCCATGGCTCCAGGAATGACTTTGGAAGGGAGCATGGCCCTGGCAATGGTCACATCAGCTGGAGCTCAAGGGCCACAGGTGTCTAAAATGAAGTGGTCACTGGGCTTTCAAACCACTGCTCAAGGCCTTCAGAGCACCTCCAAGGGCTCACAGAGGGTTTTCCACCAAGGAAAGGGCTCGGGACAGGTGCCACGTGACACTGGCTCCTGTGGCAGAGTTGGCACCTCTCACCTGGGTGTCTGCTCAGCCCCTTACAAGGTGCAGCCACTTAAGGACGAGAGAGATTTACAGAGCTCACGCACCAACAAAAAACCACAGACTACGCTTTGGGATGAGTAAAAAAACACCAAGGGAGAATGCCAGATACAGAAAATCACCACACAGGCTGTAGGGATCTCAGCACGTCGTTTTTGCAATGATGTCTCCATTCCCAAAGGTGATTAAAAACATTTTGCAGCAAATTTTAAAGGCACTGGGACTGAGGTCCATGAAAGCACAGCTGCTCCCAGGCCAATTCTCTAACCCAAAATGTTTGGTTGTCTCTGCCCATGGCAAGGCATTGGAACTAGATGATCTTGAAGGTCCCTTTCAACCCAAATTGTCCTGTAACTCCATGATTCTATGATAGTTTCCCACTTCAAAGCACACATTTGCCATTTTAACTGGAAAAAAGTCAATCCTGAGAATGTCCTGCTCTGTCCAAGGGCTTGGCTCCACTCCCTGCTCCCATCACCAAGTCCCACCTCGGGCTCAGTTTGCATTTCAGGCTGGTGAGGGAGAATTCCTCATCAATAAACGTGGGCTGAGCTTTTTGCCCCTCTGTGCCTCAGTTTCCCAATCCACACCACGGGAATTGAGTAAATGGTTGTGTTTTAAAACTGCTCAGAGCCTGAGTGAAAAACATGTGGGCAGCACTACGTAATTTTTTTTTCTTCTTCTTTTTTTCTTTTTGTCACAGGCTCCTTGGGAGCTCAAAGCTGAGGGATATAAAGCACTTTTCAGAGGAAGACAGTCACGCAGGGAAGCACACTCATCACTGATGCCCTGCAGAAAGGAACTGGGCTGCCCAGACTCTGCACAGACGGGAAGTCTCCTTGCCTTGGGCGCCTGGAGCGCTGCTGCCCCTTCCCTAAGTCTCGCAAGCCAGAAGGAAGGAGTAAGAAAGAGCCCTCTGAAGCCTTTCAGAGAGCCAGAAAGGTTCCCCAGATGCTTTTTGTTAGAGCATGAAGCAGTTTGAGGGCTTTACAAGGGGGAACAGTCACAGCCCAAAACTCATCATGGGCAGGACATGAGACTTTGGAGTCTCAGCTATTTGGGACCCCACTTTAGAGGAGTTATAAATAATAAATATATCAAGAGGAGCCCCGTGATTCCCAGGACACCACACCATCCCACTCCAAAATGCAAGTGGGCAGTGCCAAGCCCCAAACTCTGGCACTGCTAACTCCAAAATTCAGCCTCCCCAGGTCAGATCCCCGCGTGCAGCACGAGCCCACAGTGCCAGCATCACTCTCAGCTTTGCAGGAAGCTGCTCAGGGTTCCCTTCCTAGCAAGAATCTGATTCCCACACGGCGCTAACCCTCAGCACACCCCGAGCATCGTGAGACCTTGCCAGGCTCTTCACACGAATGCAGCCCCGGCACGGCGAGAGGGAATTTTGGTTTTACTGCATCGAGGGCATCGGGAGGCAGAGACAAAGCGATTCGGTAAAAGGGAAAAGCCGCAACACAAAAGGGGCGCCGGCATCTCTCCTCCCCCTCCTCAGCCTGCGAAAGTAGAGGAATTGATATGAAAGCGGCTCCGGCAGCCCTGAACCCCCCCGGGATGGGGCTGCCAGAGACGGCTCCTGCCTTCCCTTCCCTTCGCTCAGCCGCTCTCCTGCCTCTGCCCAGCCCTTTGCCTCATCCCTGCCAAGCACCAGGCTCTGTGCGCTGCAGGGAGGGATGCTGGCAGGTGAATCCGTGAGGGAAAGCTCAGATATTCCCTCTCCCTGCGGAGAAGTTGAGCATCTCCCTTCAGGTTTGCAGCATCCCTCCGCAGCCGGGCTGCGCGCTGAGCACATTGAACACCAGCCCTCGGTGTTAAAGGCAGTCGCGATCATCGAGCAAATGCTTCCCTACAGCACCGTGATTGATCATCAGCCCGGCTCCTAAAACAGCCGTCTTGGACACAAACAACACTTAGATCGTGCGGCTGTCATTTATTTCGCGTGGTATCGGTACCGCCGAGCGCCGCACATTTAGGATGGGACAGAGAGAAAAAGGCTCGGACTGGTCCTTTCGGAAAGGAGACACCCCCACGGAGGGTGGGTCTGGGCACAGGAGGGAAGAAAACCCCAGGGTTTCGTGCCGGGGCTAAGGTTGCGTGTTTAAACCTGGCGAGGCACACACACACATCTGTTGCACCGCTTGAAGCCCGGCTCTAGCGAAGGATCCCGCACACAAACAAACAAACAAATAAACAAACACGCACTTCCCCCGGCAAAGAAACCACAAGCAAAGCGCTGCTCGCATCCCCGGCACCTCCAGCCGGAGGTTTAGGCACCTAATCCCACGCTGGGAGGCACACGCCGTAATTAAAATCACAGAGACCGCAAAGCCCGTGCCCCGCTGCTCCTGCAAATTTCTACAAACAAGACCCGGGTGAAACAGAGGGCAGGTAAAGAAAATAAGTTAGCACGCTTTCCGCCTTCCAAAATATTTGTGCAGGACCCGTGCACGCTCAAGATAAGTCCCTAGAAGGCTGCGAGCAGTTTGCATCGGCTGTAAAAATCCCTCGGCACCATCATTATTCCCGCGGAACCAGAGCATCCCCCGGCATTTTCGGGGCTCCCGGTCCAAACCTCCCCTCTGCACCACTCACCCCCACGGCTTGGGGAGCATCAGACCCCCCTGTTTTTTCCCAAAACCTCTCCTGCCTGGCATCGCCTCCCGGCAGCGGAGAGGAGCCGGGGACAGTCGCGTTTCCAGCGATCTCTCGGGCACGGCTGCCCGCGGCAGGGCTGGGGAGCAGCGCGGGGTGTGGAAGTTTTACGGGAGAGGTGCGGAGCGTTCCTCCTGGTCCTTCCCAGCAGGGCGAGCCCTTCCCCCGCATCCAGCCCCGCATCCCTGCCCGGCACGGGGAGCAGATGGAGCCCCGGGAGGAGGATTTTCCTCCGGGCTGGGGATGGAGCAGCCACACGCAGCCGCTACAAACCCAAACAGCCCTGCTGGGGCTGAGCGAGCGGGTTTGTTTATCTGGGAGGAACTCGGAGTATTAGATTTCCACCGAAACAACGTGGATTCCCACCAAAACAACGCGCGGCTCGGTGTTCGGATGGCTTCTCCCGGTGTACATAATTTAAGGGCATATGACAAATAAACGCAGAGCATCAGTACGCGGGTTTCGCTCGCAGCACACACATGCACCGAGGCAAAGGAGAGAGGTTCCGCAGCCAGGATTTGGGCAGGAAAACTCTCCAGCACCTTGCAGGAAGGGAAGCGACGAGGGTCTGCCCTTCCCTCTGAGTTGTTCACCTCCGGGGGTGGCCCTGTCCCCATCCATCGGTCACCCGGGAGGTGTTATCCTCCCCGGGATATCCTCCAGCCCCGTCCAGCTGCAGCCTCACCGGGAGCAGGAAAAGTTTGCAGATGCCTCCAGCCCCTCGCCCGAGAAGAGCTCTGGAGCATCGAAGGGGGAAAATCACCCCCGAGGGGAGGAAAATCCGCAGCCCGGGGATGCCGAGGGTGATGAGGGACGGGCTGCGCCGCTGGAGCCGCTACCTCCGGGGAGAAAAGTTGAGCCTTGTGCATGGGGAAAAAGCCATCGGGGACCCGTGGAAAGGGGGACCGGGCATCGCGTCCCCTCCGCGCTGGGGATGTGGAGAAGGGGGGCTCCCCGCCGCGCCTCCCCCCGCCCAGCATCCTCCCAAACGGGGCCGGGAGGGGCGGAGGGGCCGTGCCCGAACCCCCCGGCTCAGCCCCTGTCCGCGGGGGTCCCTGCCCTCCATCCCAGACCCCCTTCCCAGGAGTCGGGGGATGGCGGGGGCGCCTCCCAGAGCCCCCCCCTCCAGTGCCGCCAGGTGTGGAGGGCAGGTACCGCTGCAGCCCTCCCGGGGCATCCTCCGGGGCATCCTCCCGCAGCCCGGGCGGGGCGGGGGGCTCCTTACCTGGGAATGCTCCTCGCTTGCTTTGGGTGGGTTTTGGTGTGTATATATATATATGATATAGATATATACATATATATATATTATTTTCCTCTCCTCTCCTTTCCCCCCACTTGAGTCTTCAGAGCAGGCGCCGCATTGACACTGCAGATGGNGCCGGGAGTGGGGGGAGCGGGGCACGGAGCTGCGGCGGGTGCGGGCAGGGGGATGCAGGCAGGGGATGCGCTACGGGGCCATGCCCGGCTCCGCGGCCTCCCGCCCGCCGGGGAGGGCTCGCACTGCGGCTGTCTCGCCAGCCAGCCCTTCCTCCCCAGCCCTCGTCTCCAGCGGTGGCTGCGGAGCCGGCTTGGACACCCAGGCTCTTTTGCAAACACAGACACACGCACAGGCACACACC
>VWZP01010938.1:208730-229697 GCA_013396995.1 Dicaeum eximium | reverse complement strand
AAAAAAAAAATAGCCGGAGAGGTGTAGAAGTGCTGTTGCAACAGCAGCCCAATGGACGGGGGAGGGATAATAAAAAATAATAAATAAAAAATTGAAGCGATAATAAAAATCCCTTTCTATCCTTTTTCTCTTTCTTTCCTATATTTTTTTTAGCTTTGCAGAGAGACTGGCCGGTTGCTCCTCCTTTCTCCAGCCCACCCACCTCTGGGAGAGGGGAGAAGGCGGAGGAGCGCAGGTTGCTTCTGGAGGGGATCCCCCAAGGCGCTTTTCGTCGTCCTAAAGTTTGCAGGGGATGGGGAAAGGGATAGGGACGGGGAGGGGAGCGGGGCCGCCTCCCGGGGCTGCCGCCGCCGCTCTCCCACGGCTGGAACTCCGGCTGCCTGGATTCCTCCTCCTCCTCCTGTGCCTTCCCTCGCTCCTACTCACTACTGACACCTAGGATCTCCAGCCTGATTGGGCTAATTGGGAAACGTCTCTGCCCAAAAGACAAAAAAAAAAAAAAAAAAAAAAAAAAAAAAAAAAAAAGGAATAAAACCCAAAACCCACTCACGGAATCAACCGCACCTCGCTGCGCTGCCTGCTCCCATCTGCTCCCATGAAAAGCTTTTCCCGGCTTTGGCTGGCATCTCCCTTTTCCTTCCCTTCCCTCTCCGGGCTGTGCTCCCCTCCGGCTTCTTGTCCCCAGCGAGGAGGGGAGCGGATCGGAGCGGGCGTGGGGGTCTCAGGGGAAGATCAATCCCTCAGCTCGGGTGAGCAGCAATCCTGGAGAGCGGCTGCGGCTGCTCCCCTGGCCCGGGCTCCCTTTCTTTCCCGGCAGCCGCAGGAATAAAGGTATTTTTCAGAAGCTGTTGGTGCCTCCTACCTGAGTTTGGTGTCCCCCAGGCTAGCCGGGATGTCCCAGGGAGCAGAGCCCACCCCAAAAGTTCATTCCCTGCACTGCTCCTTGCAGGTGATGCCAGAGCCAGCCCCGGAGCAGGCGGTGGGAAGGGCAGGGATGCTCTCGGGGAGTTGATAGCAACAGGGCTGCTCCCCAGGGAGCCCCGGTTCCCTGAGGATGGGCACCTCACGAAGGTCTGAACAAGAGAAGAAGGGGAGCTGGCCGTGCTCACGCCAGGGAGAGAGCTCTGCCAGTGACCCTGCGGCTTCCCCTGCCCCCGCAGAAGGCAAAGGCATCCAGAGGGATGCAGGGGGTGCCTGGGGAAGGGGGTCCCACACCCACGGCAATCCATACCCGAGATCAGAGGCAGGAATTGCCTCTCCAGGGGTCGTGCAGCACCAAACGCAGCAGGACTCCCCCCCCCCTCCCCGCACCCTCCACCAACTGACAGAAAATCAGGCTTAATCCGAGCTTTGTATTTTTAATTATCTTAAATTTATGCCACAAAGCACGGGGGCCGGGGGCTGTCTATTTGCATCCTCCGAGCTATTTATTTAGAAACAATATCATGTTTTCCTTAAAACAAGTTTTATCTCCCCGGCGCGTGCCTGTGTGCGTGCACGCATGTGTGTGTGTGTGTTTGTTTTTTTGCCTGAGCTCTGGTTTACATTTCCTGATGGATGGATGGATGGGGATTCAGAGCCCTTTTTTTTTCTTTTTAAGGTGGTGCATAAAATGTATTTATTATTCTTTATCTCCTACCTCTCGCAAGGAGTCATTTGTTTTCATTCAGAGAAATGAATACGATGCGAAGCCTGAAGAGTAATAACACGGCGAAATGACAACGGAGGAGCGAGACGGGGATCTGAGAGATACAATGGCAGGTTAGTAACCTCTAAAGATCACTGCTGCTCTGAGTGCTACAGTATTATTGAGTGTCCAGCCTGGCTCACAGCTCCATTTAATAAAATCATATGAAAATCTCAAGGAAATTCCGTCTCGCGTTTCAAACCTGTCCCGCTAAACACGGATAATCTGGATGTGCCCAGATTACTTCCCACTAGCTGGTGGGGAGGAAGAAATTAATACCAGTTCTTTCTGCTTCTTAAGACAATGGCATGAGTCAATACATGCCCGTGCTGTTTGGGTTCATGAAGGAGTGAGTGACAAACGAGACTTTATTTATAGGCCTTTCCATGAACCGGGCAGCGGGGGCGGGAAAGGGGTAGGGCTGGAAAACCCAAATGACCTCCCCTGACCTGTAAATTTCTGCAGCAAAAAGGCCCAAGGACAAGGAGGGCTCAGGCTCACCCTGGAGATTTTTCCCCCCAAGTCACAGCAGAGATCACAGAGAGGTGCTGGGGACCCCCTGCTCTGCTCCGGGGGAAAACCAAGCAGCACCAAAGCTGCCTCAGCATCATCTGGGACAAAACCCTGTTGTCTCCATCCAAACAACCTCACACACCTGATTTCCCTTCACCTGCCCCAAAAGATCCCCCCTTTCCACCCTGAAGTCCTGGGTGCCAGCAGCCTCCCTGAATCCCTCTGTGGTTCCTCCCTCACTGATGCATCCTTTCGTTTCTTGCCTTATTACCTGAGCCACACGCAGTGGCACACAGGAGCCACTTCCATCAACACCCAAAGAGCAGAAAACACCGATTTGTGCCAGGACATCCACCTGGATACTTCAAGGCTCCAACAGCAGCGGACGAGCCAATTAGGAGAAAGAGAAAAAAAAAAAACAAAATTTTTTAAAAAATTTAAAAAGATAAAGAGAGACGGAAAATCGAAGTTAGATTGTGCGGGGAATTTTCTATTATTCTTTTCCCCCGCCATTTTACAAGTTTTGTTAAAGCAGCGCGGTGTTTAAGTCGCTGGCTGTGACAGCTCCGGGCTGGAGCGAGCGCGGGCAGCGCTCAAACCCAACATCGCAGCGCCACCTGCAGCGACCGCGCTTGGTGGCAGCTCAAAATCCCTCAAACCGGGCGAATCCTTAAAAAAAAACAGCCCGGGGAGAGGGCTGCTAACTCAAAATCTTTTTTCCTCCAGGTCTCTTTTACACCCCCTTCTGCCCCCATGTCTGTCAGGTCCTTCCAAGTCGCCCCTCTCTGTTGATACACGGAAGAAAATTGGCCTCTTCTGGGTAGCTGTCACCATCCCTGCTGCTGACAAAGGATGTCTTTATCGTGCTTGTGGAGGGTGGAAAATTCTGTGCAAGCTGGTTTAAAGCTGGGCCAGAGCTGTGTATGGTCCCTGTGACAGCCCGGGGAGGGACAGGGTGGGCTCTGCCCCCAAGGGCAGCTCTTGGTTCCCCACCAGGGGTGTCACTCTCTCAGATTTTGGCAGCGCTGCCAGCTTCAGGAAGGGTTGTGCTGATAGAAAATGAGATGAGAGCGCTACCCAAAGAAATGTAAGAGGAGTTTGAAGGGAAGAGCGGGATTGTGTCACTTGGTCACCTTGCCTTCCCCTTCTTTTGTAGCATCTTTGCAACCGATTTCGGATCATGGGGGGAGAAAAAGCTCTTGGGAGGGTCCATCTCAGCCACCCTCTGTTTGTGCTTTGTCCAGCATTTCCTTGGAGTCCTGGGGGTTTGCACACTGGATTCTCTGAGGAGTCCAGGGTGTCCTGGCATGGAGCAGAGGGGGCCACGTGCCCTTTCTGCTCTGTCACTGATTTCATCACAGCCTCTGGCAACTCCCTTAACTCCCCTGCCAGTCTTTGCAGGGATATTTTGGGGGGCAGATTTTATAGTAGGACATTTATAAATAACATTTTTATCAGTTATCCAGTATCTCCCTCTTCTCAGCCCTGTAGCAGGCATGATGAATTGTCAAACAGAGACCAGGTTTGCCTTAATTTTTTTTTTTTTTTTTTTTTTTTACCACATGTTTGGATGTTTTTGAGGGAAGCAAAATCCTCCATTTATGTTGTCCCAGGGTCAAATCCAGCAAACCCAGGAGCCAAAGACCTGCAGGGCCTGACTGTCCCCCCCTCTCCAGAGCTCCTTCCCATCAGTGTGTGCTCCAGTCCATGTCAGCATCTGGATTCAGACACCAGCTCACCAACCCCTCAAGTTACAGCAACATTTCCAGAGCTTTCCAGCCCAAGTTTCCCCTCTTTGCTGCAATTTCATTACCATTTTCTCCCTTCCCATTCCCTTTTCTCCGTCCCCCTGCTCCAGCTCCAATCTCCCCAACAAAGTGCCACTTCCATAGAGGACCTGCCCTTCCAAGCAGACCCAGGGGTGAGAGAGATGCTCATTCCCCATTCCCCATCCCAGAGGGGATTTATGATCTACTCAGGCCCACAGCATCATCTGCACATCTTCCCACCCACCCCGTCCGCCCTCTCCCCATCCCAACCCTCCCCCTGCCAACTCTCCCTCCTTGCCCTCCCCGTTCAAACTCCCCCAGGGACAATTTTTCTCCTTCCCCCTTCAAATATTTGTCGACCATTATCGCCTCTGGTCACACCCAGGCTGTCATTTGTCCAAACAAAACAGCAGGAGGAGGGACAGGGGAGAGGGGCAGGTGGACGGAGGCAGGGTGAGATGGGAGCCAGGGGAGCAGTCAGGCCATAATGATAAGGGGACTACAAAACCCAGGCTGGGGCTGGCCAATTAAATGAGGGAACGCCTGAGAGGGGCCACTTTGAACCGCGGGAGACGAGTGAAAGGGAATAAAATTGGAAGCAGGCAGGTGGAGTGATAAGATACAACCGCAGAAAGTCAGACAAATTCGTTGTTGTTTCATTTTGGAGGACAATACCAGGAGGAAGAGCAATCAATCCCTGCTCAGGAAGGCTGGAGAGCTTTGGGGCAAGATAAGGAGTGGGGATGGAGGGATGAGATGGAGAAATGGGTAAAGAGTCAGAGGAAAACTGTCCAGGGACACGCAGGAGGAGCTGGAGACTGTCTGGAAGAGAGAGAGGAAGGCTGGGTTCAGCTGAGGAGAAGCAGCCCTTAAATCAGAAGGAATCCAGAGGGAAATAGGACAGCCTGGAGAGGGGAAGGGCCTTATCCACAGATTGGGGCTTTGATTTGGGATTTCAGAACCTAGGCCAGACTTGCTGCTGATGCAGCTCCTGGGTGATGCTGCAGTGGGGAGCAGGAGAGAGATGAGGAGCCAGGACAGAGCTGCAGGGATTTTCACAGAATTCCCCAGCCTTTGCAGTTGGTAACACTCTAGAAGGGTCTTTTGGGAAGTTTGACTCCCTCAAAGAGCGGGGAAAGGATAAACAAAATGCACTTTACAGCCCACCAAACCTGGCAGCTGATTGTGGATGTCGCTGGAGGCTAATGCTGAACAGGGGGGTTTATAAAGCCTCTTTCCTCCTTTGGCATTTCTCTCACTCAGGGAACATCCACCCAGCTTCCAAAAAACTTTCAGGAATAAGATCTCCCTGCTGCCTGTCAAATAGGGCTGAAAATGCCCCAAAGCAGCAGTGGGCCCTATAGACAGCAGGGGGTGAAATGTTTGTTTTGTTAGAGCCCCAAGCTCCAAAGAAAACCAGAAAAACACGCGAACCAAGCCCAACATTTGTGATATTTTTTTCTTGCTGCAACTCAAGCTTTTTAAGCCAGTTGGAGGCAGGGAGGAGGGGGAAGGTTGGCCCATCTTTTTTAGCACGTGGGGTTGGCAGCACACGGATTTACCCACTTAGGGAACGTGGGAGACAAGGGAGGGGGAGAAGCAGAAGCTCATCTCGGGAACCCCGGTGAAGAATAGCTATTCTTACGTGTCAGCTCCATCACCATGGCATCAGAGAGGGAGAGCAGAGGGAGAAGTGACAGAAAACAGCGGGGAGTGGGGCAGGGAGACCGAGGAGATAAACAGGAAGGGGAAGACAAAGGTATTTCCCTGATGGGCAGCGTCACTTGTTAAATAGTTGGTGTGCACTACCCTGGGCTTACAGACTGAGAGGTGCTGCTGGGCCCTTTAGAAAGCACCTCTTAATTTGTTCCCAAATTCACAGGAGCAGGTCCTTCCTGGAATGCTGGAGTGGGGCTGGTGCAGTCAGCCCTTCCTAAAAACTTTAATTAAAAAAATAAATATATTCACATATAAGTGAATAGTCACAAGAAGACATCTGCCTTCTCCCCTTTGTTCACTGGTAGGACCTGTACAAAACACGTGGAGTTTGCTCTCCTGTTATCCTGGGTGGATTCACCTGTGGTGAAAATGGACTGTGCCAAAAAAAACAGCTTTGAAGACCTGTGGCCCCTTTGCAGTGATGGTGCAGCACCTCAGGTGTACAAATTCCAATTTTTCCCTCCTAATTCCATTTTTTTTTTACCCCCTTCCACCTCTACGTATACAAATTTCCAAGCAGACTGGGATAATGGTCTGCAATCCAGCCTTTGGCCACAGCCACTGAGGGTGCTTGGGGCCACCACCCACACCCACATGATAAAATCTGGGATGAGAGCCTTCCCCTCTGTAGGGGAACACCCTTTAACACATGGTATCCCTATGGATGTTCCCATCACCAGCATTTATTCTGTTTCTGGATCATGCTGAGATCTCCCCCTCTCTGCTTTCCCCACTTCCCCACCTCATGGATAGCTCTCCTTAATTCAGGAGCAGCACAAAGTTCACAATGGGTTTTTCTCTCACCCCAAATTATTCTGGTTATTTTCCACCGCTCACCCAAACCACCGCATGCTCCATTTGGGATCTGTTCATTCCAAATCCCTCCCATGTTTTGGATCACCTGCAACACCTGCACGTCTCTCCTTCCTCTTTCCAAACTCTCCAGGAGCAGGGGATATCTCACATCCTCAAATTGCTCAGCTCTTGGGTCAAACCTTTTGAATAAAACCGCCCAACATCATCTCCTCAAACCCTTGTGCAGCTCCTGACACCAATATTCTTATTAAAATCTTTGAATTAAGTTGCTCCACTCATCTCTTTGGGGCCATTTGCCTTCTCCCTCTGAGCAACCAGGCAGAAACCTCCTCCCCCTTCCCTCCCAGCACCTCCTGCACAAATCCTCTCCGAAGGAATCAAAGCTGCTGGAGGTGTGAGCTGGCCACGCACGTTGTAGCCCTTTATTATCTGGGGACCCCCACTCAAATGTACAGAGAGATAATGTTAATGGAATGATGCATTTGCTCTGATCTGGAGCTGTCTCAGAAAGATAAATGCCGAGGCAAAGCAGAAGCGTTTAATCAAAAAATAAACCACCTCAATATGTTGTGTATTATTATTTTTTTTTCCCTCCTAAAGAAGCAAAGCTTGGTCCTGTCACAGCATGTTATTTTGCCAGCATTATCTCTGTTATTTCTAAATAATTCCATTTAGTGCTGGTGATGGGTAGGAGGGCTGAGATACAAAATCAAATTAATTAGAGTGACCCAACAAACTCGTGTTTGCATTGCGAGATGCAACATGGCAGCAAATCTCACCGAGAACAAATTGCATTCAAATTAATTTAAGGAAAAAAATAATTTGGGGCAGATCAGGTTTATTTAGGATCAATTTTAATAAGCTAAAATAAAGTCAAGGCACTGGGTGATACCATCAGCCAGTCAAAATTCAGCTTTGATAGAGGTTTATACAGCTGAATGACAGTTACCTTCCAAGCATTATTAGAAAAGCGGAGTGGTTTTTTTTGAGTGGCTTGGACAATTAAAAGAGCACCTCAATTACAGCTGCTGGAGATATTAGTAATGAATAAATTATCCAACAGGTTTGACCCTCCCTTCCTGCACATCATTTCCAAATAATTAATTTCCTTGCCACGTTTCGGGAGGTTGCATTAAATTCTGCAGCAGAGGAGGGGCAGGAGTGGGGAGCCCTTCTTTGCCCCCTTGGTGGGTGACAGACCAGGCACGAGGGTTTTGGGGGTTCCAAAACAGAAGTAGAATTTGCCAATATTTTCCTGGCACGTCCCTGAGCCAGTGCTCCTGCACAGGTCTTTTCCAATCTTAATGATCCCGGGGTTCTGTGCACAGAGCAGGAGCAGATCCTGGATCTGTCCTTGGGCCCAGAGTTGGGTGGGGCAGGGGGGGATGTTTCTCCATCTCCCTCTGCATCCCAGAACATCAGGAATGGACTCATGGTGGGCTGAATCATCAGGAGAGCTTCAAGAGCATCAGATGGACCTCAGCTGAACGAGGTGAAGTTGGAGTTTATGGGGAGTTCCAGGTGTGCTCCTCTGGATCCCATCCAGGATATTCCTCATCCATGCCCTGCTCCAGTCCAGGGCCAGCTGTGCTCATGGAACATTCTGGTACAGGAGCTCATCCCAGGATTCCAGGAGCTCCTTCCTGCACCACAGCAGAGGGAATTTGCTGAGGATCTTCTGCAGGGCAGCAGGTGTGGAGCACACAGGACTGCAGGGGGAATCCCAGCCCTGCAGACACCACAGCCCTGCTTTCATCCTGCATGGGAGTCACTGAGCTGAGCAGGACAAAGCCACAGGAAAAAAAAATCAGAGAATGACACAAAAGTTTGGGTTGGAAGGGACCTTCAAACCTCATTCCACTCCCTGCATGGGCAGGGCCACCTTCCACCACACCAGGAGATTTTAAACTTACACTTTGCTGCCCCAGAAATGCCATTTCCAGCACACAAACCCTCCTGCTCACATCTTGTCCCACAAGCACATTTTTATTACCCTGATTTAAATGTTTCTTTCACTCCTTCCCCATTATCCTTTACCTTGTAGACATCAACAGCTGGTGGCCAGTATTTGGAGGTACCTGTCTTTCACCACTGCAAAATGAGCATGAGATTGCAATCAGTACATGCCAGGCCAGGAGACATTACAGAAATTTAAAGGCCTTTCAGTGATTTATGGCTCTTTAATCAAGGCCTTTTAATATTTAATTGCAAAAGCCACAGGAGTTGTCTTTATTTCTGAAAAATCTGTTTTGGGGGGAATTAGAACAACGTGAAACTCGACAAATCCTGCACGTCCTGGGACCACAGCCCTCACTGGAGCAGAGGGAGGGTGGGCAGCAGGAGAGGTAATGCACAGCTTTTTCCTCATGGCTCTGAGATGCTGCAGTAATTTAAGGTGATAAATTAACCTCTGTTATTTTCAAGGAGCTTGAGAAGCCGTGAAAGGCTCATCAGAGGATCACACTAACGAAGCCACAGGCAGCACATGGCAGAGGAAACGTCCCAGGCAGCAGAGATGGGACAAAGGCAGGAGATGGTGACCAAGACCAAGTCCATCCTACTCCTCTTAACATTCCCTAAAAGGCTAAAAAAAGGATTTTTTTTTTTCTTTCTGCTGAGCATCGAGGGAGGTTTGGAGGTATCTTAAATATAAATGTCTCCAGTAAATGGGATGAATCCTACCCTGTGACTGCAGCAGCAGAAGAAAAACGACCCTGTGAGCTCCTTGCTGGGACAGCGTGTCCTGAGTTCCTGCTCAGTGAACATTTTGTCATGTCTAAAGAGCAAAAAAGCAGAGAAGGAAAGAAGGAGAGTCTCTCTCTACACACTGGGCAGGTGGCCCATGAACTCAGATCCCCCACCAGCTGAAAAAGTGCTTCTACCCCTGCCAAAGCAGCCTGGGAAGAAATCACATTATTTTTCCTGATGATTTTATTTTATGCCTGAAATAAAAGCAATTGCCAGTTTAATCTCATTTGTATGCTCTGTGGTGGAAGTGGATCTGGGCACCAGGAGGACTCAGCTTCACCCTGGCAGTCTGGTGACCTTCAGATGGGAGCCTGTCCCTCCTTCCACTGCTCCTCTTCTTGGATTTGGACTTAATTTTGGAGCTGTTTTCATCCAGGGCTGCCTCTCATTATGCATGTGGGTGCTGCCTGCCACTGCAGAGATGTGATCTTGCCTGTGGCCTCTGCAGCTCCTCTAGTACAAATAATAATTTCCATCCCATCTATTCTTTTGTTTGCTACTGATCTATATTAAACAGTTGGTGATGACTACATTTATGGGTGATTATTGCACTTATGCTGTGTTAAATCTAAATGTTTGTTTATCTTCATGTGGTCGCTGTGTACACGCTTGCACGGCTTTTAACTTTATGTATTGCAGAGTTCCTTAATTATAAAATCAATAAATTTTTTAAACTTATGGCTCTTGCACACAGAGAAACCCACACACCGTCCACAGCTGGGTGCGACGATGATTCTTGCCTTGAGCTTGTGGCAGAACACAAACCTCAGCTACAGGAATTGAGATTTTTTTTAGCTTGTTTGGGGTTTTTTTTGTGTGTCCTCATAGCAATTAGTTCAAACCTCAGCTACAGGAGTTGATAGATTTTTTTTAGGGGTTTGTTGTTTTTTTTTTTAAAGTTTGTTTGGGTTTTTTTCCTTCTGTCCTCACAGCAATTAGTTCTCTGTTAGTTTGGCTCATCCTCCAGCTCTCAGCAAAGCTTTCCTCCTGCCAGCTGTTCTCCTCAGGCCAGCTCTCAGCTCCTCAGAGGTTTCTGACTTTGATGAAAGATGTGATCACTGAAGGTGACAGCCCAGTGGTGGCTCTTGGGTCAAGGCTTGGAGAGAAGAGTTCAGTCCTCAACACTGCCATGGGCATTCCTTGAGTCACATCTACACCATGGAGAAATCCTGGGTGGAGTTAGAGCTGTGTTGGCTCTTCCACGGCCTCAGGGGTCGATTCCATCCCTGAGCAGCTCCAGGCTCTTCCAATATCCCATCCATCCCTGTCTTCTGTCATGGGAAGCCATTCCCTGTGTCCTGTCCCTGCAGGCCTTGTCCCCAGTCCCTCTGCAGCTCTCCTGGAGCCCCTTCAGGCCCTGGCAGGGGCTCTGAGCTCTCCTTGGAGCCTTCTCCTCTCCAGGACCCCTAACTCTCCCAGCCTGGCTCCAGCCCTGGAGCCTCCTCTGGATTTCCTCCAGCAGCTCCAGGTCCTCCTGATTCACAGAATTCACAGAATCCCTGGGCTGGCAGAGCCCCCCAAGATCAGCGAGTCCAGCCCAGCCCAGCTCAGCTAAACCCTGGCACCCAGTGCCACATCCAGGCTTTGTTAAACACACCCAGGGATGGTGCCTGCACCACCTCCCCGGGCAGAACATTCCAGAATTGATCCCTCTGGCTGTGAAAAACTTCTCCCTGCTGCCCAGCCTGTGTTTCCCTGGGTGCAGCTGGAGGCTGTGAGCTCTGGTTCTGTCAGAGCTGCTGCAGGCAGAGCCCCAGCCCAGCTGGGCACAGGCACCTTTCAGGGATTGCAGAGTGCTCAGGGCACCCCTGGGTCTCCTTTTCTCCAGGCTGAGCACCCCCAGCCTGTTGGACTGGAGGCAGCTCTGCAGGTGGGGTCTCACCTGAGAGGGGCAGAATCCCCCCCTCCCTCCCCTGCTGCCCACACTGGGGGTTCTGTGCTGCTGGACCACGTGGCCAGGCCATGCTGAGTTGTAGGAAGGAATTAGGCTGAGCTGGGCATCAAAACCACCCCTCCATCATTTGGGGGACAGTGCATAACACCCAAAGATTTGGGGACAACCCACAACACCCATTTAGGCTCTGCTCTTATTCCTATTCCACCCCATCCATGCCTCATTTTCTCCTGTAGGGTTCTAGTAACGTGTTATAATCAACATTTCTCCCACTCCCAAGAGTCCTGACACCCCTCCAGCCAATTAAAAGCTGTGAGCTGACAAATCCATCAGCACTCACTGCCCAGGACTGCAGAGGAGCCTCCCCCAGAAACAGGAGCTGTAGCCACTCATGTAAACACCAGCTAATCAGCAGCCAGCATTAGAGAAGTGTAGTCAGGTGCTGACCCCAATTTCTTTGATTTCAGGCTGTATTTCTCAAGCAGCAGCTCAGATCGGCTCTTTCTTTGCCACTTACATCTAATTAGGATCCCACAACGAGCAGGAACAGCTGTAATTAAACCAATCCAGGGAGCTGTGGTGGGGGGGAGTTCACTCAGGTGGGAATTTTTGGCACAGTTGGAAGTCAGAGGTTTGGTGGGAAATGACCACCAGGACCCTCACAGTGGACAAAGAGTTGTGTTAACTGTCCCTAAAAATGTGATATTTACCCCAGTATAGATGTATTCTATGCCATTACAGGTGAATTTGGTGAAATACAGTTAATAAATACAATTAAGTTGTGTTAACTGTCCCTAAAAATGTGATATTTACCCCAGTATAGATGTATTCTATGCCATTACAGGTGAATTTGGTGAAATACAGTTAATAAATACAATTAAGTTGTGTTAACTGTCCCTAAAAATGTGATATTTACCCCAGTATAGATGTATTCTATGCCATTACAGGTGAATTTGGTGGAATATGATCAATAAATACAATTAAGTTGTTTGGGCATGTGCACATCTGAGATGAACCTGGCCTATCAGTTTAATTTTGAAGATCCCATCTTGTCACACTTCAGTCCCTCACACATCTTCACTCACATTAATTCTACCCACAGAAATATCAACCTGTGTTAAATCTCATGCAGACTTGCCTGAAATTAGGCAGGTGAGAATTGATAAAAGAGGAAAAAGAATAACCTAACTTAGCTAAAATTTCCTAGGATCAGCACAACAGCCTCACTCTACCCAGCACCAGCTCAGAGTTACCCTTTTCAGGCCAAACCAGGAAAAGCGAGGGGTTGTAATTTTGATGCTTGGACAAAAACCAGAGAGAAATAATCCCAAAGAATTGCAATTTTTGAGGGAAAGGTAGGGGCATAACTGATGCTGGAAAGCAGCCTGTGGATGGAGATGAGTCCCTGGCTGGAGGTGGAGGCACAAGTCAGATGTCACCAGGTCCCTTTGGTCCCACGTGGTCAGAAATGTAATATCACAACTGGCTGGAAAACCTCATTTTTGTTACAGCATTAAAACACATCGGTGGCAGAGGCATCCCAGGGACTGTGTAATTTGAAAAAGACACATTCCAGCAATTACCTTGTGGGTTTGTTTTTTTTTTCTTCCATCCTTTGAAATAAAAGCTGATCTTAATGGTTTCAATTACTTTTCATCCAGTTGCTGCCCTAGGATGATGCGGAGCTTTAAGTACGGGCAGGAAATAATTTCCAAGGGGACATTAAATGTATGTTTATGGAGTAAAATATGTATAAATGCAGACCACAAGAAATGGACTGCGAATCATTTCATGGAGCTAATTCCATCGGGGAGGGAAGGAGCCCACAGGTTCACTTGCACAGTTTATAAGGTCAGTACAATTCCTCACTGGGAATTATTTCCTTCTAAATAACTGTTGCCTGACTATTTTTCCAAAACAAATCCTGCACCTTCCAGGTGGAAACCGATCCTAGGCTAAAAGCTTTCTTGGATGTGGCTGCTTTCCCTCATCCTGAGACAAAACGTGGCTTCCTGAACATGAAACCAGAATCCAGGAGCTCCGAAATTCTCGGTGCTGGAAGCTCCAAGTCTGCTGGGTGATTTTGGGAAAGACTTTTCCAGCTCCAGCCTGCCTCCTTCTGCAATAGCTGGAAGGAAATGTTTCACATAACTCAGCCCACACTGTTGTAAGGAGTCAATCCAGGAAGACATTTGAGGGTTTGAGAGTTTTCCAAAGGCAAGGCAGGATTCTTTAATTTTTTAATTTTGTTTTTTAATCTGGAAGATGTCTCCTGGGACATGAAGATGACTTCAGAGCTGGCTCCTGAACCGATTATACTCTGTGAGCTTTCAGATGACTTCCCTGTAAATTTTGAGGCTGCAGGCTCCTGGCCAAAAGGAGCTGTGCTACCTGCAACCCACAGGTGCCCCAGAGCACCACATCCCACCAGTTCAGCCATCCTGGGGAAACTGGGACACTTCTGCTGATGGAATCGGGATGAATCTGCTGATGGAGTCAGGATAAACCTGCTGATGGAACTGGGATGTGTCTGCACAGGCTGCAGGGCTGGAACCACCTCTCACCTGATCTCTTGTTGGACATGAAGAGACCCCCCATGGCTGGAGAGCTGCTGCTGCCAGATTGGCCAAATTCACAGATTCTTGTGATAAAATTTCTGCCCTGTGAAGATCTCATGAACAGAGTGAGTTAGAGGAGCTGCTAACATGCTCCAGTTCATGCTCCAGTAAAGCCAAAGCTTCCCTGGAACTGAAACCCATGGTTATTTCAAACAACAGGCAGCTATTTTGGATACTCATCCCCCTAAAATCCATAATTCCCTTTATAACCCCAGTGAGGATGTGCACTGTGCTTAGCCAGGACAGAGGAATGTTGATGGGACATTCAACAGAGGTTCTCTGTGCTCATTCAGTTGTCCCCAAATTCCATAAGTCATTATCCTTGTGAGAATTCCAGGGGGATAAATCAGCCACACTCCCTGAGCAATCATTGCAGATCCTCAGAGACTGGAAGAGGCACAGCAAAGAGAGGTGGCCTCGTGGTTAAAACGTGGGTTTATATCCACAGAAGATCAATTCCTGCCACACCTTCCACTGCTGCCTTTCTGCAGATCAAATTCCAGGGTTTGGGCACTTGGAATGGGAATTGCTGGAGAGCAGGAGGCCAACCTGCACTTCCCAAAAGGGTGGAAGGGCAATTCTGCTTGGCATATGTAAAATCTACTGCAATGAATAGTAACAATTATTATTTTTGTTCAGCCTTTCTGGGGTTGGTAAAAGCAGTAAAGCTCTGAAATTTGAGGTTTACACACAGAGAGCACAGGGAACTGATTTAGCCAGGATGCTGCACAGATTTTGGACCACATGGTAGAAGTGAAGCTACAGCCCCTTGAGTCTCTCTGGGATTTGGTGAATTCAAGGAAACAGGAAATATTAAAAAAAAAAAAAAAAGCAGGGCCCTTTGGACATGGAAATGATCTTTTCCTTTGTTTTAGCCTGGTGAGAACCAGAGTTCTGCCTTGGCTACACCTGTAAGTGAAACAATCCTCTTCCAAGGGCAGGTGTACTGAGAGAAGACAAAGTGTGGGTGCAGTGTCCCCAGGAGAATATGGTTTGGAGGGTGAGGAGTGAGGAGGGGCTGGGGTGCTCCCCCAGGGCTTTGAGTTCATTGCATCCCCCTGTGTGAGTTCAGGCTTGTGTGAGTTCATCCAAAATGAAAGGTTTGGAATCACATCCCAGAACTTCTTTGGATGCTCCGTAACAACATTTAGAGACCTCCCCACTCTCCATCCAGAGGCCTTGAAATGTCCCTGAGATGTTTGAATCCTCACAGCACCATTTTCCTGCCCTTCCTGTCCTGCAGGAGCATAAAAACCCCCAAAACTGGAGCAGGATGAAAAAAAATCCTCAGGCTTGGAAAGGGAATGAATGATTCCTGGCCAGGTTCCATCCATCCAGCTTTCTGTGTCATCAGCTGGGATGAGTAAATCTGCACAAGTTGTCTGGGTGCCTTTTATAGTGGATGGAGAGAAAGAGGAACTTCCCCTGTGCAATTCAGCCCAGCTGGGAGACATGAATTGTGCTCTGGAAGGAACCATCCCTCTTTCCTGACCATAAAGCAGCTCAGACATAACTACCCAGCCCTCAGCAAGCTGCAGGCAGATAAAAAAGTCCCAAATAAAAAACCAAAAAAAACCCACCAGCTCCCCAAAACAGAAATTAGGGTGGAGCAGAGTGGGAGCAACGTGATTCCCACAGATCCCAAACCAGCAAAGCCTGTGACCACAGTGAACTTATCCAACAGCCTGGATGTGCTGGAGCAGAATTTAGGACCAGAATTCGGGGCTGTGTTGTGCCAGAGGGGCTGTGCTCACCCAGGTCATGGTTTTGCAGTAGAGGAGGAGTTGGAAAGTACCAAAGAGGGTGCAAACCCTCACAGAGTGGTGTGGGCTGTGCCATGGCAGGAACAGCATCCCATTCCCTGAGGTACAAGGACAGACCCCTGGATTGTAAAAGGATGGGAATATTGCTGCAGATTTTCCTGACAAAAGACGCTCCACCTTTCTCTGCTTTCCAAAGATGGGGGAAAATCCTGAAAATATTTCCTCTGCTCCATCAGAGGCTCCATCAGCACAAACACACACACCAGCCTAGATACACAGCCCTTCCCCAGGTTTGCTTTTCAGATTTGCCTGTTGACATTTCCCCTCCCTCCTTCCCTCCATCTCCTGATCCTCACTTCCCCCACTCCACAGAGCCACTGGCGTGACCCCGATCCTTTCTATCCTTCACCATCACTGCCAGACCCCGGGCTGCTTTGAAAAATTATAATGAAGCAAAATTAGAAGAAGAGAAGGGGGGAAAAAAAAAAGAAAGAAGAGAAAAAAGAAACAGGGAAAATGAGCAGAGGGAAAAAAAAGAGATGGAAAAAAGAAGAAGGCATGTCAGCTGCGAGCCGCCGCCGTGCCGGCGCACACGGGTTGCCTTTTGCTCAGCACACATCAATGCCTCTTATCCTCCGAAGTTATTTCCCCTGGAGTGAACCTATCAAAGATTTCCAGCCTCTCTGGAGAGAGCAGTTCCAGATAACGCTGGATTCCCTTGTCAATTTTTGCCTACCAGGCTCTGGCAGCATTTTCTACCTGACACTCTGATCTTGACGCGCGCGGGCTGGAGGAGAGCGTGTGTGTTGTGTGTTGTGTGTGCATTTCTGGAGCTCTTTCCCCCTCTTTCTAAGCAGTGCAGATGCTTTTAGACTGCAGAGAGGAAAGGAAAACCCACTCACATTTGGCATCTGCACACACCCTACTCATCTGTAATTCCTGTAGTGTCTTGCCCTCCTTGTAATTACAGTAATTAATATAATTACACTAATAATAATGATTATTATTTAGGGCGTGCCAGATCTTTCCTAATACAGCTCCTTCCCTGGAAATCCTGGACCTATATTTGTAAAAGAAGTCGCTGCAAGATTTCCAAATAAATGCTCCCCACAAAAATTCCACTGCCGCAACAGCTGGGAATTCAGAAATATCTGTCCTTTTCCTTTCTCAGAGGCCCAGCCACTCCAGCAGCTTCCCAGCATCTCTGTGGTGTTTCAGACAGGTCTTTTGGCCATTTGTGATTTATTTTTGGTTGGAGGAGAGAGGCTGGTATCCCAGCATGGCTTTGGTGGGTCGCTCATCCTTCCTTCTTTCTCTGAGGCCACATTCTCCTGGTGGAATTCACTGGGATGGAGTTGTTTATTTGCACTGTCCGTGATCTTCCAACTTTCTGGAGATCAGGCTGTGCCCTGGAAGCAGTGTGTTCCCCAAGGGCAATGTGAGACCCCCAGAAGGTCTCAGTGATGTGGGAATGGGGGAGGAGGATCCTTGATTGAAATTTAGTCACTGTTACCAACACTGAATTATTGAATTATTGAATCACACAATGGTTTGGGTTGGAAGGGACCTTAAAGCCCATCCAGTTCCAACCCCCTGCCATGGGCAGGGACACCTCCCACTAGACCAGGGGAAATGATGGACCTGAAACCAAGAGCTCTGTTGGAAACTCAGCCCCTCAAGAGCAAATCCAGCCCCAGAGAGGACACTTTTAATTGGCAGCTTTGCTCCAGCACCCACCTGTGTTGCTCCAGCCCTGTGAATACCCTTTGGAGTCGTGGGCTTCTGCCTGGTTCTTGCTGTTGCCCTCCTTGGAGTTCCAACCTTTGTGAATTCCAGGAAGATCCAATAACATTTTAAAGGCAGGATGTGAAATTGGATTACGTGGGACTCAGCCTCAGAGCAGAGAGAGGTAGCTGTCCTTTAAGGCCAGCAGCAATGTCTCCTTTTTCCCTGCCTGGGACCTTCACTGAACCTTGAACGGTGAAGCACATGGTTATTCCATTTCACCTTGCAGCATTCCTGCTGTAATTGATTATATTTGTCAGCCCACTTTTTTTTTTTTCTTTTTGAATTCCATGAATGGGAAGATGCGGCACGTCAGTGTAAAGCAGAGCCACTGCCCTGCAACAATTGTTCCCTGCGATTCCCCATCTCCTGCTCACAATGGGAGAGATGCATCCAAATAGGACAGAAAAATATCACTTTGTGAGCCTGAAGTAGGTGTGCAGCATCTAATCCAGCCATCCATCATCTCTCTGCTCCAATCTGCCTGAAGTCAAAGGGAGGGAGAGGGGAGAAGCAGGCAACAATAACAGTATCATGGTAACAGCGCTGCCGGAGGGAACCCGGAGCTCAGGGAGGGCTCTGTGCCCTGGGGAAGCATTAATCAGACACAAAAGGGCACGTGCCACACGAGAATAGCTCTGCTATTATTATTATTATTATTTACTCCATGTGATGCTTTAGCTCTACAGGCAGGGCACAGCCTCGGTGTGTTCCTTCCAAGCCCCAATAGCCGTGCGTGGAAAAGTGGGAATTCTGCAGCCCCGTTTCCAGCTCTGCTCAGGGATGGACTCTGGGGGTCAGACAGCTTCTGGGGCAGGCTGGAGGTCACTGTGCCCCTGGACATGGTGTGGAGCCAAGAGACCAGCTCCATGTGAAGCATCCTTCCCTCCAGAGCCCAAGAGTCATTCCCGTGGGAATAAGGGCATCCCTCATCCTGGCAATGCTCAGTGTGATGGTGTGAAGAGAAATGTGGGTGAGGTTAGAAGTTAAAATTATCTCTGACCATTTCAGCTTTGCAAAACCTGCAGTTTCCCCGCAAGTTTTGTCTCACAGAATCATAGAATGGATTGGAAGGGACCTCAAAGGTCACCCGGTTCCAGCTGCCCTGCCATGGGAAGGGACACCTTCCACAAGGCCAGGTTTCAAAGGGAAGCTGGAATGAATCCTGCTCTGCTCTGAAACCCATTCCTGGTGTCATGACAAGCTGCAGTCACAGCAAGGTACTCCTGCTGTCTCCTTCTGTCCTGGGATGTGTCTGGTGATGCCAGCAGTGTGCCCTGGTAGCCAAGGAGGCCAATGGCATCCTAGCCTGTGGCAGCCATGGTGTGGCCAGCAGGAGCAGGGAGCTGATGGCTGCCCTGGAGCTGGCACTGCTGAGGGCACAGCTCAGTGCTGGGCCCAGCTCTGGCCCTCACTTTGGGAAGGGCCTTGGCCCTGCTGAGCACATCCAGAGGGGCAGCCAGGCTGGGCAGGGCTGGGAACACAAGGCCTGGGAGGGAGCCCTGAGGGAGCTGGGGGTGCTCAGCCTGGAGAAAAGGAGACCCAGGGGTGCCCTGAGCACTCTGCAATCCCTGAAAGGTGCCTGTGCCCAGCTGGGCTGGGGCTCTGCCTGCAGCAGCTCTGACAGAACCAGAGCTCACAGCCTCCAGCTGCACCCAGGGAAACACAGGCTGGGCAGCAGGGAGAAGTTTTTCACAGCCAGAGGGATCAATTCTGGAATGTTCTGCCCGGGGAGGTGGTGCAGGCACCATCCCTGGGTGTGTTTAACAAAGCCTGGATGTGGCACTGGGTGCCAGGGTTTAGCTGAGCTCTTGGGGCTGGGCTGGACTCAGTGACCTTGAAGGGCTCTGCTAGCCCAGGGATTCTGGGATTCTGTCAGAGGGAACAGGGTTGGCATGAGGGTTGCACCTCAGACCTTCTGCCAAAGGCACAACCTGATGTGAACTCAAACATAAAAACCATCTGGGGCTTTGCCCCCACGGCAGTCAGGCCTGAAAGGCACCATTCAGAGGGTTGTTGAACTCCTCTAGTCCTCTCCAATGCTCAGGTACCCAGGAAGAACCAAAGGGAATCTGCAGTAGGAATTAATATGGTGCAGAGTAATTCCCCAAGGAATAGGATCTTTGGAGACGCTTCCAATACAAACCCAAACTAACGAACGAACCAAACCAAACCAAGCCCTAAATAACAAACCAGGACCTCTTTGGGGCTGCATCCTCTCTCCTTCTATCTCAGTCTCACAGTCCAGGCTGCCCTCTTGCAAGAGGTGGCAAAGACAAGGGGTAAGGAGAGATATCAGAGCAAACACCCATCCCTCAGGGCCACATTGCATGGCTCTTTCTCTGAGGCTTTGCAGGAGCTGCAGACTGACAGCAAAATGCAGCTCCAGAGCTGCCAGAGTCATGGTGATGGGGTGACAATGAAGGACACAGGAGGAGCTGTTAATGCAGGGGAGATGCTGGAGCAGCTTTAATCCATTTGCTGCCTGACACTGCATAAAGCTGTGCATTGAGAAATCCAGAGTGTGTTTGGGTGAAGTTTGGCAGGGTGTGGTTTGTGTTTGTTAACGTCTGTGACAGCAGAAGGGAGGACCCCTGGTGTATTCACCAGGGGTAAATCCTGCTGTGCTCCTGCCTGTGCCCCAGTGAGGCATTTCCAGGGGTGCCCTGATGCCTTGGACTGGCTACCTAGAACAGAGGCTGGACAGAGTTAGGGAACAAAGTAGGGATTTATTAAAGGCCTTCAATAGGTACACCCTGGGCAGGAGCCTGGCAGAGGCTACACCCAAGATTCACAATGGTCACGAGTTTTTTGGGCAGATACAAGTTTGGTCTGTTTGCATATCAGGGGTTAATTGCCCAATTACAGCTTCAGGTGATGAAGTCCCATTCCCCCAGTTTGCTCCTCCCAATTCACTTCTGTTTGTACTTTCCAGGCTGAGGCTGTGAGGTGTCCTTGGCTCCCAGGCCCCAAGGATTGTTCTGTCTGCCCAAAGTGTGGAGAGAGCTCACAGACACTCTGTGTGGAGTTCAGAGTCACACACTAATGCAGTGCAGGGGCTGAAAAACACAAAAGCTGAAAGTGAGGGCATCAGCCCAGGCTGGATCTGGCTGGCAGAGCTGCCTCCTCACTCCCCCCCCTGCTCTTCTGTCACAGCAGCTCTTTCCAGTCACACATTTGGTGGATGGTCACACTCAGTGGTGCATGGATGGGCCTGAGCCCAAATCCACCTTCTGTGCTTTGGTGCCCAGCCCTGCCTCTGCAGTTAAACCTCAATAAGAGAGAAGCTGAGAGGCTGCAAACGCTGCCAGGGCGCTGCAGCTTTATTCAGTCGCAGAGCAGGTGCTTTTGGGATGTGGTTCTGCAGTTTTCCCTCATCCATGTGCGCCCAGAGTCTGCCTGCAAGGTTAACCCATCCCTGCAGGATCAGGAGTGGGAACATCAATCCTTTCCCTCTCTGCAAACCAGCAGAGGTTCTGCTGCAGGGAATCTTTGTGATGGAGGTGTGGCAACTCAGGGGTGTCCTCAGAGCTGCTGGAGTGTCTCAGGTGGGATCTGAAAGCACCTGGAGTCATGGATGGATGGATGGATGGATGGATGGATGGATGGATGGATGGATGGATGGATGGAGGGATGATGGATGGATGGATGGATG
>VWZP01010938.1:106107-206634 GCA_013396995.1 Dicaeum eximium | reverse complement strand
TTGTAACTTTTTTTTGGATTTCTTTTGTAACTTTTTTTTTTTTTTTTTTTTTTCCTATCTTAAATTCTAAAGCTCTCAACTTCCTTTTAACAGCCGCCATCAGCGCTGTAATACCTGAGCAGGGCAAATCCCCCCAGCTCCCAGAAAATCCAATTTTATGGACAATTTTCTAGACATGTGTGTGATGTGCTGCTGGATGAATTCCCGAGGATCGTCGCCTCCTCAGTGCTGGAATCCCAGCTCATTCCTTGTATTTTCCCATTGTGGGGCCACTCCTGAGGAGTTGGAACCCTGGTTACTGAGAATTTTAAACTTTCTGTGCTAACAAATACTAACCCCCAAAAGAACACTACACTTGGCCTAAAGACATAGAAAAAGCTTCCAAAATAAATGATAAAACGAAGATTGTGAGTGTCTGATTAAATAAAAGTGTGTAATATCAGATAGTAAAAAACTTAGAATTTACGGTTTAAAAATTATAATTCTAAATTTGAAAAATGAGATTTTTTTAAAATTACAGTTTAAAATTATTGATTATCTTCAATTTTAATTTTATTAATTTTAAATAATTGTATTTAATATCAGATAGTAAAAAACTTTGAATTTAAAGTTTTAAAATTATAATTATAAATTTGAAAAATGATNAATAATATAGACTATATAATATAACACATGTAATAATATAAACATATAAATAAAATAAACTGTATAAATAATATAATCTGTACAATATAAATCGACTATAAATATAAATAAATAATATAATTAACTAAAATTAACTAAAATATATGGATTTAGTTAAAATAAAAGTTTAAAAACAAAAACTAATCCTTCTTTCACATAAAATAATTTTAGAATATTAGAGATTGGTATAATTTGCTCTTTGCAATGCTTGAAATGTGTTGGAAAGGGAGGGAGAAGCACATCAGCAGAAGAATTCCAGGCTGAAGGGTTGAGGCTCCCTGGATCACTGCGGCTGGGACTCCTCCAAATCAATTTTTGGGGACATGGGGTTGTTCAGTGGGCTCTGGGAACTTTCACTCTGCATTTTCTGGCTGTTGTGGCTTTAAATCATAATTTAGTGTTGCATTAAAACAGGTTTTTTTTTCCTATTTTTTCCCATTAAAACAGTCATTTTTATTGTCTTTTATCCCAACGAATTAATTTGGAGAGGGGTTTGAGAGTGACATTTAAAATGTGGGGAAACTGGAGAGAATGACTCAATTCCTATTAAAAAAAAACATATTTTGGGGTTACTTTAAGGGAGGGTGAACACACCATAAAACACTTTGTTGAGGAATGAGACCTCTGTAGGAACAAGAATCAGAACCATAAAAAAACAGAGCAACAAACCCATCAGAGGAGCTTTTCTTTGTTTTGTTTCATGTGGAAATATTATTTTAAAATACGCAAAAATCACAGCTCTGTGCTCTTAGTTAAGATTCTTCCACCTTTCTGTCCTTCCTCTGAGCTTCACCTCTCCTCAAATCCTTCCTTCTTTGTTCTTTTTCTGAGCAATCTCTGGGACTCCCTCTGCTCCCCTCTGCTCCCACATCAAGTGTTTGCCCTATTTCTGCAGTCCCTGAAGACTCTGGGTTTTATTTCATGATCTTTGAGAGAGAAAATGAGTTTCTATGGATTTGCAGAGCACTGGACAAATATGAAACTGATATTATTCATTTTCCTGCCGTGTGAGCAGGGCTGGGGGGTTACAGATGTTGAATATTTTTACAGAACCACTGTTTTAGATATTTTTCGTCCATGTCTACTTTATAAGAGAGAGCCAAGGATTCAGTGCCCTGCTCTTGGATGGGATTGTGGGCAAGGAATGTACCAAAGATCACTTATGAAAGTTCCCTTTTTTTACTTGCTTGGACATCAAGGCTCCTCCTGACTTGTCCAGGAATAAACTGCTCTCAATTTACAACATCACAATAGCAGAGACTGAGGATTGCAGAGGGTTTAATGGATAAAATGGTTATAAAGGTTAAAAAATCAGGAGTGTCCAGCTGGATCACAGGACCCTCTCCAGGATTAGGACAGTGATTCCACAACTTGTGGAAGACCAGCTCTTGTATCCCCACACACTTTGCAATAACACCTCCTGCTTCCAGTGGAAGTGCATCCCAAAAAATACAATTTACTCTGTGGGGAAAACAAAAATAAAAATAATGAAAGAAAAGAACAGCATGGCAAGCAAGCAGCAAGAATTGAGAGATTCCATTGGGTTGTCTGGAACACATCTGGGTATATGGAATAATCCAGCAAGGAGCTGTAATCATCTACTGACACACTTTGTTATTATCATGCTAATTATTAATTAGATATTGACATTAATTCCTTTCCCACCTCACAGCCTGCTGGACACCAGAGGCTCCTGTTGTTTCCAGCAGCTTTTGGACCAGGACATTTCACCTGTTGCATTTCAGAGTTGTAAGAAAGACACCAGCAAGAGAAGAAAAAAAAAAAAAAGGGCAGAGAGGGAGTTAGTAGAGCCTGAAAAAAAAGAAAATACTTACTGGAAATAAATGAGGACAAATGTTGAGCCCAGGGATGGTGTTTGCAAAAATGGCAGCCATTGGCCAACGCTCCCTTTCTGATTATTCCTCATTTGTGGAACAAAATCAGGCATTATCTCCAGGGAGGCTTTCTGAGCTAAATAGATGAGCAGGCATGCCCAGCTGATTTTTGCCATCCCCAGTGTTTATGTTTCATATTTTTTCCTGGGCACACTTCAATCAGATCCCATCAAAACTCCTGGCTGTACCAGGGGGGTTGGGGCTGAAATGAAGACCTAATGTTGCTCCAGATGATTTCCAGCTGTCCAAAACTTGATCTAGGAGGAGCTGAGCCGTTTGTTGGGCACTTTCAGAGCCTCAGGGGGGATAAGTTTTGTGCAGATTTGGGATTTTTCCTTCTGTTCTCCCCTTTCCTTCACCAGCTCTCCCTAATAAGAACAATTTCTCAAATCCTCGGGGTGTGTAGGGCACCAGCACTGCAGCCTGGAGAGCAGGGGGCTGAGGATGAGCACTTTTCCATCTGGGCACATCCAGAGGGACTGGTGAAGCCACAGAATCTGGATCAGCCCCTCTGCAGAGTCACCTGCCAGCTGTGTCCTCTGTCACCCAGCAGATTCGTCCTAGGCTTGAATCATACCCAGACAAAGCCCAGCTTAGGAAAATTTGACCTCTCAAATCAAATTTTTCATGATATATGCAAATTTTTAACATATTTTTCTTTGGGCTCTGAGTTATATACAGATATATGCAGTTTTTAAACATATTTTTCTTCGGGCTCTGAGTTACAGCAGGACTCTGAGTGAGGTACCACATTGCAAAGGAGCTTTGTTACTTGAAAAGAGGATAATTTGGGATCTGATGGGCATCCCCACAGTTATGCTCCACTCAGAATTTTTCCAAAATATTTTATTTTCAAGGAGTTTTGTTCATCCTGGGCCGCCACACGAGCTGGGTATTTTGGAGACAGCAGGAATTCACCATTTGTACATTCTCCTTGATCTTTGGACAAAGCTGAATATCATTTGCCTGATCAGGTGGAAGTGATTCTTTGAGAAATTTCTTGGTTTTTTTGCTTGGTGCACAAGATGACAGCTGGATGAGGAGTAAATAAATCCATGAATTTCCTACGGATTTGGTGTCCTCGGGCAAAATAATTTCTTTTTCTCGCTGCTGCGTCTGGTGGCACAGGGAAAAGGCAAGTCAAGGACTCATCCTGACAAAGGAGAAGGATCTTATTAATTTGCTGAAAGTTTGCAGCCCCTGCGTGGTGCCATGGGAAAGATTTGGGACTTTTACAGCTCCTCCACAAGATGGGTTGGGTCTCTCCTCACTCCATAACTGGGGAAACATCATCCTAAGAGGGTGCCTCGGTGCACTGCGTGTCTTAACCTGAATTAGGTGATTTTTTCAGTTGTTTTATTGAACGCTGTTGGTTCACAGCTCTCAGCCCTTGGCTGCTCCTGCTGCTGATGAGGAGCAGGGTTGTGCACCTGGCTCTGGCTGCTGCCACACCAAGCAGGTCCCCTCTGTCACACACACATGAGACTTCGGCTCTGTCCTGCCCGGCAGCCAGGAGGAAATCCACAGGAATTCCACATCCCCAGGTATAAAAGCACGAAGGAAAAAAGTGAAATAACAGGCTGGCAGCTTGCAGAGAGCTGGTGAAATGTCGGGTTTTTTGTTTTCTCTTCTTTCTCTCTGAATCCCGACAAATGTGGGAACCCAACCCCCTGGGCCTTTTTGGGGAGTTCCCACTGCTGAGTTATTTTCTCCCAGGGGTGAAGAACGAGCAGGACTTTCTCTCTTTCTTGGTCTTCAAGGTCTTGTTTATTCTTATCTTAAGTTCAGCACCGTCTGCACACCAGACTTAACATGCTGGAAGCAAGGCACAAAATGGACCAAGAAGGGGCAAAGTGGACAAAATGTCCCCAAACCAAGGTCTTTTACAGTTGTTCTAACCAATTATGTTCTAACACATACTTTGTTTTTACTTTTCTACCAATAACTCCTATTAAACTACACACATAACTTCCACATTATTACTCACACTAACCAATCATCTTCTACCACAAGTGCTACAGAAAATGGAGCTGAAGAGGGGCAAGAAGGAAGAAGGGACAACACCCAAAATCCTCCATCTTGTGCCTATTCACTCTCATATTAAAATCCTAAAATCCTAATTCTTCACTCTGTGATACACTACTACTACTTCTACACCACTACCTGTGTGCTCCAACTCATTCCAAAGTTTTGTCATTTTTTTCCCACGGACAAAGGTTAAGAGCAGAGTTCTGCTGAGGGCCAGAACCTCCCAAAACAGGCAGAGAGACACCCTCTGTGCCCTGGACTCCAACAGTGGAAGGCTCTGATGTTGTTCTGCCAGCGTTTGTGGTTTCCCTGGCAGGGTGTCCTGAACCAGGGGAAGGATTTGGTGTGGAACAGCAAAGGTTGGGTGGGTATGGCTGAGGAGCAAAGCCAGGACACGTGAGCCCTCCAGGCTGTGAAGGAGCCCAGGTGTCAGTGCTTTTCCAACCCTGAGCTGTTTTCCTTTTCCACTCTGGACTGGCAGTGGTGAGATTAATGGCTGGATCGTGCCTATGTTCTCCAAAGTTTCCTGCTACAGCGACTGATCCCTGAAGATTATCCCTACATCTTCTTCAAGCTCTTTGTGTTTAAACATTTCCTTCACAAAGGCAGCTTTCAAGCCTGCATTTGAGGAAAAAATATTAAGCTGTTTTGACAGAGAAGAGACACATATCAGAAAGGGTTTGTCTCTGCAGCCTGTGCCTCAGACCTCCCCAGCTCCTATTTCTGCTGCATTTGAGCGTAAGGAGAGTCTGCTTTTATCTGTCCAATGGATTTCTGTTGCTGTGATCATTTCTCCCCTGGGAAAGGTGTCTGTGGCTCTTTCCACCACCACAGAAACACAAAAGACCCCTTTCCTTTTTTTGTCAGGGAGCCAATGTCGAGAATTTCCTGCTCTCTCACTTGGGGGTGGTGACTGACTGGGAAAGAACATCTCAATTGGGTTTCCCCAGATGAAACACCACTTACCCTCCTCTTCCCAGTGCCCTGAGCACCAACACTCTCCAAACATTGTGTTTTCTTCTTCGTGGTGGATCGNTTTTTCTTTGGTGGAAAAAAAAAAAAAAAAAAAAAAAAAAAAAAAAAAAAAAAAAAAAAAAAAAAAAAAGAAGCAGCTTGGCTGACGTGTGGTTTAGAAGACCCTGTGGATGATAAATCACCTTCCAACTCGGAGCAGGGTTGGGTGGTGGCTCAAAGTGCAGGGAAAAGGAGGGCAGGCCAAGCCAAGAGAGCAGAGTCCAGGCCCCACAGTAAGTGGAAGCCTCCATCCTCCATCTCTGGAGTGCTTTCCATCTGGGTGTAAGTGAATTATGGTGCTGGGGGCTGATAGCCCCACTCGTAGCCTGCTTGCCTTTAATGGGTTGATAAAAGGATGGTGACAAGGAGATAAATAGAGATAATACTCCAGGCTTCTTGCAGGAGAACCATTATCATTAACAGCATTAATTAGCCCATAATACACTGTACAAAAACACCAGATCCATCCTGTCCAAAGGGAAGCAACCTGACAATTGTCAGTAATGTGATAGCTCAGCATTAGCATGCACTGATCATTGAATATCTTTATCATCCTAACCTGGCCTCTGGAAAAGGGAAGAATTCCCAAGGCTGCCTCGCAGGCAGCATCTCCAGCCAAGTCATTAAAAAGATACATGATTATGGAAGTGAGAGCTGCAAGGGTGGGAGCACACTCCAGAACCCTTTGCTATCAAGCCAGCCCGTGCAGGATTAGCCCAGTGGTACCCTCTGGAAACTTTTTGCACTTAAAGGCACGTTCAGGTGGACTGAATTCCCTCTAAACCTGACAGGATTTCCCAGCAGAGACTGGCAGGGCCTTTGGAGAGCCTCCTGGAGAGATCTGATGAAGAGAAATAAAGAGATTAGCCCATAGGAAGTCACATGTCGAGGTACAATCAGAATTCAAATAAAATTAGAATTAGAATTAGAATTATTAGAATTAGAATTAGAATTAATAGTTTAGAATTATCCATTTCTCTGTAGAGATATAGATAGAATTTGAGTATAGTCCCAGACTGAGGGGTTCCAACCTAAAATCAACCTCATCATCCAGCAGCCTGGATGTGCAGAGGTGATAAATTATATTAAGGCAGAGAGAAGCATTGCCCTGTTACCCTTGGGCCAAACTCCAAGGCTTGTGCTAAGGAGAGAAATGAACTGTGGAATCAGTTTTGGGTTAAGGTGCTCAGTTTTCTTTGCAGGAAATGTATCACAGAATCACAGGTGAGCCCCTTGGATCAAAGCTGAACCAGGCACATCTGGCTCAGGCTCAACACAAGGATACCCCAGCTGAAAAGCTCTAATCAGGGAACCTCACAGCCATCCCTGTTCAGCCATTTTAGCATTTTATTGTGAACATGAATTCCAGTCTCTCCTAGTACCCAAACTGAACCTTTTTTGCTGAAAATTGAACTCACTCCTTCTTATGTTTCTCCTAGAAAAACCAGAATTGCTCTCATCGCTTTTTCAAGTATCTCCAGTCTCCTGGAAGGCTATTATTCCATCTCCACTTGGCTTCAGTTTCCTTGGCTGAAGAAATACAATTCCTTCAGCCCGTCTTGCTGATTCCAAAAGTAATCAAACCACCAGAGAGGGTTCCCTCTGAGCACAAAGCCCCTCTCAGCAAGGAGCCTTTTCTGCAGGTTGCTTTTTTCCCCACCAGCATAAAGTGCATCGAGAGGAACATGGGATTTTAATCCAGCTGTTCCTGGTGTCTCAGCAGCCTGAGGAACGTGGGCTCTGGGAAGGTTTTTTGGGAGGTCCTGGGGGGGTTAGGCTGATATCCAAACTGAATTTTATTGCCTGACATTGGAGGTTATCACAGGACTCTCTGCATCAGCCACAGCTTCAAGAGAACCTTTCCAGGGAGCTCCCAGAAAAAGGCTGGGAGGATTTTAAACTCAGAACCCGGGGGTTGATTTTAATAAAACCTCAAAAGTGACATCTCCAGGAGATGTTTTGTCCCAGATGCTGAACTTAGGCTGGAATGAAGCTCTGCTCTTGTGGAGAGAGACCCAAACTTTGCTCAGCCTGGATGTCCAACCTTTAGATGAATTACACTTGATGAGACTTGAATTACAATTATGCGTCTCTTATTTTAATTTTCCTGTCTCACAGAGAACTCTGGTCCAAATAGAAGAAAAAGATTGTTTGTTTGTTTATTTATTTATTTATTTATTTATTTATTCAGTGGTAGAGACAATCTTTGTGTGCCCTATTCCTTGGGTTGCCACTCTTTTTATATCTTAAAGGATTTATTTTGCTTTCTTGCAAATGGCTCCAGTCCAAACAGAAGGAAAGGGTTATTTATTTATTTATTTATTTATTTATTTATTTATTTATCTATCTATTTTTTTATTTATTTTGTGATACAGGCAAAGTTTATGCTCCAAATTCCTCGGGATTCAGCACTTTTATGCCTAAAAGCAATTCTTTGGCTGTTGGAGTGGGAGCTTTGATCAAACCAATCCTTCCAAAAAAAGGGAACCAAGACCAGCCTGTCCTGGTGTGATGAGATGAACACTCCTCAGCAAGGTGATGCCTCAGGTTTGAGCTTTTCTATTTTTCAGGTTCTGTGCTGCTTTAGTGTGTGGCTCTGAGCTCCATATTATGGGATGGTGAGCTCTCTGCACAGAGCAGGCAGACAAAACAATTCCTTCTCCAGCTGGGGACCAAGGACAAATGATCCAAACCTCAGGCCCAAGAGCACAAACAACGTGGGCTGAAGAGAGAAAAACAAGAAGGATGGGACTGGATGGGCTAAAGCTGGAATTGGACAATGAACTCCAAGATGCAAATGGAGCAGAACTGATCAAAGTGCCAGAGCCGTGCCCGGTGTCCATTTTGTGCCCATTTTGGTTCATCTTGGGTGCAGCCCTGGCTGGGCTCTTGTGCTGCCCAAGGTGGATCCATGCAGGAAATCCTTTTAATAAATCCCTGTTTTTTTCTGTAACTCTGCCCAGCCCCTGCTCTAGCTCAGCCCTCTCAAGGCATCAAAGGCTTTTGCAGCTCCATTTCCCAGCTCTTCCATTTCCACATTTCCTTCCAAGAGGGATCTGGCTTGGCCATGGCAGGGAAGAACTGTGCTTATCCATACAATTGTATTTTTTGGTGACACTGTTGAATTGTGGGTTTGGAAGTGCTGGCTTAAAGATTGGATTCCATGATCTGAGGGGTTTTTTCCAGCCTAAATAATTCTCTGATCTCACCTGTGCTCGATAAATCAGCTATGGAAGCATTTCTAGGTGCCCAAATCCTGCAAAAAGCCCACTCTGCTTGGGCTGGGGATTGAGAGGAAGGGAGGGGAAGAATGATATCTTCCTCTGGGGGTGAGAACTGTGGGAAATGAAACAGAGCAGGCAGCAGAAAGACTGACAGCCAGAGCCTGCTGGATCTATGACTATTGACTGCAAGCTTGGTTAAAGTGGCAGTTCCCAGTTATAGCATCACCCAGCTAAAAGCAGAAAGGAAATATCAATAATGAAATGGTAAAGGCACAAAAAAAGGAAAAAAAAGAAGAAAAGAGCAAAGCGGAGCGAGGCTGGGAAATAACAGGACTGCACTGATTAAGACAGACAGAAAGTGATGGTGCTGCAACAATTCTTGGCAGTGCTGGGAATGAAAGTCTACATTTCATTGTGAAAAAACATAAAAGGAGATGAATTTGTTCCCGTGCTGCCTGCAGCTTTTGGTAGACTGTAAAACAGTTTGCCTGGCTTCTCTGAAGGAATTGCTCTGAGCAAACACCCAAGCCAGAAGGGTTGCTCTTTTTTTTCCTTACAGAAGATGCCTGGATAGAGCATCTACTCCTCCAGTCCTGGATGGACCCACACCTCTCCATGTGTTTTATGAGGTCTGAAATGGCTTGAGGTCAGTGGTTTCTGAAGAAAACAAATGAAGCAATTGGTTCCTGCTGCTTGCTGCATATTTCCCGTTGCTTGAGGAGAAAATTGGCCCTGGAACTGTGAACATGCATCAGCGTGTGAGGGAGCAGGGGTCAGGCAGGCACAGCATTGTTGTAAATAAAAGGAAAATGGATCCCTTTGCACGGTGCTGGGACCCAGGGCTGATTTCCCTGGAGCTCCACATGTCCCATGTTATTTATGATCTCTAATGGCCCCCCATCCCAAATGGTGGCTGCCCCACAGATGGGCCTGGCTCCCCAAAGGGACTGTCCCAGGAGCTGGGCAGCCCCAGCCACCTCCTCCTCACTCTGTCATTGTCCAGGACACCCTGCAGGAGCACCTTGCCTTGGGGTCAGGCTCAGCTCTTTACTGTCTTGAAGAAATGCTGGCTGTGCACAAAACTTGGGAATTATTTTGAAGCACAAGGCAAAGCCGTGTTTTGTGCAAAGAGTTTCCGTGCAAGGGAAGTTTTTAAGATTATGGTTTTCCTGTGCTCAAGATCAGCACCCTAAACCCATGGATCTTCTCCCCTGTGACATCTCCAGGTCTGTGCATCTTGCTTACAGAAAAATTTCACCAAAAATCTCTTTTCCTGGTGTAAAATCACCTTAGGAAACCTCAGCCCCCCGTCCATCTCCTTTTTTCCCACATGCAAAAAGTGGCCCAGGACAGCTGCTTGTGGGACTAAAAACTCCCCAAAACACCAAAACTCACATCCCTGAAACCCCTGGGAAAAAAAATACCTGCTGGGGGTTGTTTTGTTGGTGCTCTCTTGGGTGAGGGCTTGTGCATTTACAGGTTATTTTCAACCAGGTTTATTTAGCAGAGTTTTAAAATCATCCCTACTCAAAATACCAAGTTTGTGATGGCACCAAATCTGTCCTTCCCTCCTAAGGTGGAGGCAGCTCCTCTCCCTTATTTTTTTAGCACAGACCAGCCCCTGCAGTTCCAAGTTCAGGTTGGATATTTGAGAAAATTTCTTCCCTGGAAGGGTTTTCAAGCCCTGGCACAGGCTGCCCAGGAAAGTGGTGGAATCACCACCCCTGTAAATGTTCAAAAAATGTCAAGATGTGGCACCTGGGAATGTGGTTTAGTGGTTGGGCTTGGCAGTGCTGGGTTAATGACTGGACTTAATGATCTTTGAGGTCTTTTACAGACTTAATCATTCCACAGGTAATCTGTAAAAGAGAGGAAAAATCTGTTTTACCAGGGGAATATTTCCTCAGCTGGTGTAAAAATTGTAGCATTTCAAGGGCCAGGATGGATGACGGCAGCCCAATGATTTCCCACCAAGCTCCACAAATTCTGGATGAAATCAGCACAATTCATTGCGAGTCCTTAGCAAAACAAGCACACAGCTTGGTGCTTAAATCCCCCCACCATCTCAGCTATTTTTATGTACAGCCAGCCAGCTCTGTATTTATTTTCCCAGCATCATCCCCTGCTTGTTTTACAGGAGCAGGGCTTGATACACACAGGGTGTCAGGCAAATAACTCGCCCGGTACTTCAAAAAAAAACCAAAAAAAAAAACCAGGGAAAGAGTCAGGAATCACAGCCTGGATCCGTGCAAATAAACACATCTGTCCTCTGGCTGCCTGGAAAACTGTGGGATTTGGGGGAAGGTGGGGGATTGGTGCAGGAAAAGGAGCTGAGAGCAGCATTCAATGAGTGTTTGAGTGGGAGCCACTTGGAGGTTGGTTTGTGGGGACTGCATCACACATCCGCATCCATCTCCCCTTAAAGCAGTTGGAGTTTCCTTTACTCACTACCAAGGCAACAAATTCCTGCAGGGAAGCAGGGGGAGCTCCCATGGAGTGGTTGTAAACAGCAGTGAGAGCAGCCACTTGTAGAGGTTCAATGGCCAAGCCCAGAGTTGCTAAAAAAATACAGGAAAAAAATCTTTTTTGGCATCTAAAAACATCTCCCTACAGAAGGCTGGGATGGACCTGATGAATGCCCAGTGCAGGGTGCCCCTGTGAGGGACAGAGGGTGTCATTTGTGCTGCTCAGGGGCCGAGGGATGCTCAGAACACCCAGTGACCTGTGCTGGTGGTGCTGGCAGTTCTCCTTCTCCCATCTGACTCCAAGCTCCTCTCCCTCAGCTCAGCTGCCGTGAAAACTGAGCAAGGAGAGGTGGTTTGGGAGGAGCTGGGAGCAGAGTGAGCTGTGCAGGGCATCCTGCTGCTGCTGATGATCTGACCTACGGGCACTGCAGGTGTCAGAGCCTGGGCCTGACCCTCACACTGGGCAGGGACTGTCCCCACACGTTCTGGGGAGCCCAACCTCAGCCCTGTGACACGACAAGGAGCGGGGCAGCTTCGCCTGTCACCTCTCCCAGCAGGACCCACAGGCCTCAGGGAGGGCAGGGCTGGAGCTCAGCTGGTGGAGCCTTGGCTTAGTTACAGCAATGCTGGTGACCCCATGGCCTTTGTGACAAAGTGGGCTCAGCCCTGGGGCTGCAGAGCTTGGACACCTCTGGCTGATTTATCCAGAGGCACCAACACAGCCCAACAAGGTCCCAGCCCCAGGAAGTTTGTGGAAGATGGATAACACAGCACAGATATTAATGGGCCATAGGGGAAGGCAGCAGAAAATGTGAGGAAGATCTGTACCTGACACTTGCCTTCCAAATTTAATTGTCCCTTGTCTGGTTGATGGAGTGTCACCCTGATTTCAGCCTTCTGATGTTTTAATTTGTGTGATAAAGTTTCTCACGAGGTTTTTCTGTAAACATGCAAATGTTTTTCTAACTGTCTTTTTGTTTTTCATTCCTTTCTCCTGGAAGGAGAAAGGTTTGATGGACCTTTTCATTGAGCAGTCTGGTTGGAGAGGTGGTGACCTCATTCTCCAACCCACGGCCATTCCCAAAACTCTATATAATAGAAAAATCAAAATAAAGTTTGTTCTTCTTTGCCTTTTCCCCAACTGGAGTTTGCCGTGTGTCACAGCCATTTTATAAGTTTCTTAGATGGAAACTTGCTGGACATTTTTCCTTCCATGGGAAAGCTGACTTCTCTGCAGATTTCTGTAAAAACAAACCTGTGTCTGTGTGTGGACTCAAGGACAACAGATGCATTCCTTTGCTCTGTCTCCTGATACAGGAGATGTAGTTTTCTCTTTCCAGCCAATGATGTAGAGGTTGTAACCTCTCTGACTTTGTAAGCAGTGGGGAGTCTTGCTCTGAACATGAAGGAAAGAACATGTAACTCTGAACGTGGGCACCTTAGCCCTAAAACCTTCTGAATAATGGAGTCATTCTAATAAATCATATCAGCCTTCTGATACTGGAGTCAAGGAGCCTCATTCAGCACCCAATGCAGAACCCAGAGAAACAAACAGCTTTCTAGGCACCAGAACCTTTTAAAACAACAGCCGTGTCTCTGTGATTCATGTAGAGCTCTACTGGGACAATGGAGGGGTTTGAACCTGGAGCTTCCAGTGGTAGGAGCACAAATCTCCAGGGGCTGCGTGGAAGAGTGGGGATGTGGCTGCACTGCTGAGCCACCAAAGAGGAGGTTCAGACCTGAACCCCCAGCCAGACATCCCCAGTGAACAGCAGGAACAGAGGAGAGCATCTCCACGCCCGTCCTCATTGTCTGCCTAAGAACAGCGAGGATTTCCCCACCCTGCACGTCTCCCCCACAGCTGGGCAGGTTTGGGGTCCCTGCTGGCACAGCCCCTTGTTTGTTCAATCCATGGATGCTGAGGGTGGCTTCCTATCCCCCCAAAATCCAAACTGATCGCCTGGTGCTTCCTCAAGATAATCACAGGTAATGCAACACATCCCAAAATACAGATGGGAAACAGATCAGCCAGGCTGAGCCTTGGAACACCACTCCTGTGAGGATTGGGGTTGTTCAGCCTGGAGGAGACACAGACAGAGCTTATTGTGACCTTTTAGTAGCTAAAGGGGCTCCAGGAGAGCTGCAGAGGGACTGGGGACAAGGCCTGCAGGGACAGGACACAGGGAATGGCTTCCCACTGCCACAGGGCAGGGCTGGATGGGATCTTGGGAAGGAATTCCTGCCTGGGCTGGAATTGCCAGAGCAGCTGGGGCTGCCCCTGGATCCCTGGCAGATTCCAAGCCCTTTAATGATTGCAATGTGAAGTCTCCAACCAAGTGGAGGACAGGTGGGTGTTGTTTTAAAAAATCTGGTGCCTGGAAAGCTGTTTGTTTCTCTGGGTTCTGCATTGGGTGCTGAATGAGGCTCCTTGACTCCAGTATCAGAAGGCTGATATGATTTATTAGAATGACTCCATTATTCAGAAGGTTTTAGGGCTAAGTTGCCCACGTTCAGAGTTACATGTTCTTTCCTTCATGTTCAGAGCAAGACTCCCCACTGCCTTCAAAGTCAGAGAGATTACAACCTCTACATCATTGGCTGAGAAAGAGAAAACTCCATCTCCTGTATCAGGAGACAGAGCAAAGGAATGCATCTGTTGTCCTTGAGTCCACACACAGACACAGGTTTGTTTTTACAGAAATCTGCAGAGAAGTCAGCTTTCCCATGGAAGGAAAAATGTCCAGCAAGTTTCCATCTAAGAAACTTATAAAATGGCAGTGACAGGTGGGAATTTGTCACTCTGCTGCACAGGACAATAAAATCCATCCCAACTTCTGGCTTCAACCTTTTCTTGACAAGACTTCTCCAATTACCAAAAGCAACCAGAGATTTTTGGGTGCTTCTTTTTCCTGGGGCCAATTTTCTGCCCCTCAAAGAGGATGGAGCCCCAGGAAGCCCAAGCCCAGCCCTCTGAATGGCAAATCCCCCTGAAGGGTTTCCCACAGGCCACGTAAACATTAATCCTCCAAATTCCCTCAGAAATTGATTCCCAGTCGCTGTACTCCAGTCTGCACCTGATTTTTCCCTGTGTGCCATCATCTCTAGTGCCTGACTCTTCTCAAGGTTTGTCCACCGTGTTTCAGCTGAGGGTTTGAAGCAGATTGAGGACAAATGGGGGTTTGGAGTGCTCCTCCCACCCCATTTCCTGCTGGCAATGCAATTTATCGTTCCCCAGACACACAATATTACGTGATTCTGATGTTCTGATGAACAATGATAATCAAGAAGTCAAGAAGGAAAAGATTCATTTAATTTTTCTTTGTTCATGTGATACATTTTATGCTCCTGCCTCCCTCCCCCTGTTTACTCTGAGCTTTCACTGATTCCAGGATCTGTTACTGGGTATTCCTTGGAAACAACTCATCTCTGTTTACTGTCTCTGCAGGAGGTACTATTGCCTCTCACAGCTTAAATTCATGATTTTTCTTTTATTTTTTCCCATTTGTTTGTGTGTTTCCATCTCCAACCTTCCTTCTTGCCTCCATGTCCAGAGCACATGGATATTCCAGCTTCTTTGGAGACAAACCTTGGTGTGCAAGGACATTAAAGGTGTGCAAGGACATTAAAGGTGTGCAAGACAAGGGCTCATGGTCAGAGGCTGCTCTGGGTGCCCTGTTTTGGTACCTCAGTGATGGAACCTCACCAGCCAAGGCCTACTCAGGGGCTCCCATGGGGTGAAGGGGACAAAACCCCCCAAATTTAACCATTTGTAGACCAAATCACCTGAATATGAGACAGGATTTGTCTCTCAGGATTGATTTTGATAAGACCAGGATGGAGTTCTAGCAGTGAGGGAATGGCCACTGCCCTGGACAGACCTCACAATGACTTCATCCATGACCTTGGACATCAGGAGGAATTTCCTCACGGAAAAGGTGGCCAGGCATTGGCAGGGGCTGCTCAGCGGGGTTTGGAGTCCCCATTCATCCCTGGAGGTGTCCAAGGAACTCCTGGAAGTGGCACTCAGGGCTCTGGGCTGGGGACAAGGTGGGGATTGGCCACATCTTGGACTCCATGACCTTGGAGATCTTTTCCCACCTCAGTGATCGTGGGATTCTGTGACCTTCATTTCCACGGGCACCAAGGTACCTCTGCTGTTTTTCCTGAGGGAGGGACACAGTGCCAGGAGATGTAGCTGGGACATCAAGTGGCTCCATGGCTTTTTTAGAGGTGGCATACAAGCTGTAGCCCTCAGCTTGGTCACTGATTATACAGGAGCATTTTAAAAAGAGGCATATTTTTTTTTTTTTTTTTTTTTAGGAAGCACTCCTCATCTGGCAGTGCAGGTTTCCTGGGGTCAGTTCTAGGATCTGGTCCTGGGGACAGTTCTAGGGTCTGGTTTCTTGTCCTGGGGTCAGTTCTAGGGTCTGGATTCTTGTCCTGGGGTCAGCTCTAGGGTCTGGATCCTTGGCCAAGATCATCAGGATGGGCACCAGCCTCGTCTCCTCCTCCAGCATTCAGCTGTGCCAGAAGGAGCTCAGCCCATTTCCAGTGGGAATAACGATGTGAGGGATGATCCTCCAGTCTGAGGATGCTGGATAAGGCTGACACAGTGGAGCAGCCTCAGTTTTGGGTGTTTGTCACCACCTGGGTGCCTGATGTCGCGTTTTATCTTCTTATTGCTGGGGTTGGGATTAAATGCGTGAGACGGGATTTCTTGTTTGGACTCAGATGTTTATTAGCTCTTATCTATTACAGTCTCACAAACTGTGAGTTCTACAGTTCTACTTCACTTTAACAAACTAAAAATGGAGCCCTATCTCTCTCTACAAGGCCTTTTAAGGATAACCTGTCCAACTAAGAAATGGCACCAAATTATTTTTACTTTTAACCCAATAACCAACCACCCATGGCCTGCAATGTGGGGTACAATTGTTGTGTAACCAATTACACAATAATTGTAATTGTGTAAAGCCACCCAAACCCATGAAGAAGAAGGTGAAGAGGAAGGACCAGCCTCCACCCTAAAACCTCCATCTTGCTATATATATAATACTATATTATAACTTACATATACTTAAATGTATCTATACTTAAATACTTAAATACTTAATACTTATATACTTGAAAGTATATACACTTAAATTCTAAGTTTTTCACCATGTGATATCCCACATTTCTATTCAAACTCCTCACCCATAATCCTGGTGCTATCAATCAATTTTGGAAGCCTTCTCCATGGCCTCAGGTCAAATGCAGCGTTCTCTTGGGGGTCAGTGCCTGCCAGCACAGAAAGTCTGAAATTCTCAGCATCCAGGGCTCCACCAGGTGCCCCTGTTTGGGTCAGCCCCTGCTCTCCCTCTCTACAGAGACTCCCTCAGCGGTGGCTGCAGAGGGCAGGGCTCACCCAGCTCACTGGGACAGAGAGCAGAGGGTCCCAAGGCCCAGAGGGGACAGAAATGGAAAGGCCAGCAGAGCCAGAGCCTGTGGCAAGGGCTGTCCCTGCCTGCGCTGGCCCTTCCCCGGCTGAGCCAACGCTGCAGCTCTCACCCCCAGGCAGGGAGCTACCCCTGGTTCTCTGCCTCCCTGCAGGTGCCCGAGGTGCCTGAGCTGAGACAGAAGCTTTCAGGGTGGCTCCTCATGAAATGCAGCACCACAAACCCTCCCGGGGCTGGAGCTGAGCTTTCCCCAGCTCTGTTTGTGTGGGAACCGTGCCCTGCTCCATGGGCCAGCACAGCCTGTCAGGAGTGGGACAGCAGGCACAGCCTTTGCCTGTCACACTGGGGGATTTCTCCCTCTCTCCCTCTCTCTGTCTCTCTGTTTCCCTGTCTCGGTGCCTTTGGTGCAATGCAGTATTTTCTGCTCTGGCTGCTTTGCTCACTGGAGCCCTGCGAGTGCTGGAGGAAATGAGGGAGCTGCTCTGCAAAGCTGCTGGGTGCAGCATTCCTGCATCCCCAGCTCCAGAGGGTCCCTGCTCAGCCCAGGGATGCAGCAGAAGCCTCAAGGAGGTGTTTTACACCCTGGCCCTGCTGCTCTTAGCAAAGCAAGGGCTGGGAACAGAGAACCAGCAGAGCTGTCCAGTGGGGCAGCCCAGTTTCTGAGGATTTTGTGTCCAGAGCAGCTCAGAAACATCTCAAGGTGTTTCCTTCTCCATCAGTTGATGTGGAGAGGGATTGGGAAGACATCAGTAATGCATTGTTCGTCATATCTAGGATGGATTTTTTAAAAAAAGGGTAAATCCCGAGTTTTTCTGGCCAGCAATAGGGAAAAGCCCATGTGCAACACCTTTGTGGTGTCCATGTCCATGTCCATGTCCATACCACAGAGCACCTGGGCCATGGTTTGGCCATCACTCTGAGATAGAAAAATTACATATTGATAGACTTTCTAATCTCCAAAATGCCTGAAATGTAAAAAGTATTTCCCAAAAAGCATGGAGGGAGGGAGGGAGGGAGGGAAGAAAGAAAGAAAGAAAGAAAGAAAGAAAGAAAGAGAGAAAGAAAGAAAGAAAGAAAGAAAGAAAGAGAGAGAGAAAGAAAGAAAGAAAGAAAGAGAGAAAGAAAGAAAGAAAGAAAGAAAGAAAGAAAGAAAGAAAGAAAGAAAGAAAGAAAGAAAGAAAGAAAGAAAGAAAGAAAGAAAGAAAGAAAGAAAGAAAGAAAGAAAGAAAGAAAGAAAGAAAGAAAGAAAGGGCCCAGAATTCACATTTCCTGTCCCTTCTAATGAGAATCAGGCAGAATTCCTCTTTCCCAGCAGCCTTGGAGCCTGTTTGAAGCAATTTGGAGGCAATTGAATGAAAAGGAATAAACGAGTGGATATTGCAGTTTATGGATGGCTGAGTCAAACCCACAGGCAGTGATTAGAGGCCCACAGTCCCTTTCATGCCCACAGTAAGAAAATTACTTAAATTTGTTCCATTTTAGCTCCAAACAGGAGGTGAAGTTGTAGTGGGCTGGAATGTCAGTTATGTCACCTTTTAATATTCATCTGGAGGGAAAACAAAACAGAACAGATTTTTTATTTTAATTCAAATAAAGTGTTGGTCAACCCAAAGCAAATTTCTCTGGCTTTGATCCTCTCCTGTTAGTTTGGATGCAAAGAAACGATGGTGGGGAAAACAGAGAATAAATAATTACAACTTCCCTACTCTTTCTCCCACCTTCATTTGCCCTACAAATAATTTCCAAGGCAGCTTTTTATCCACCTGGCCTCTTCTTATCATGATCTATGGTGGCTCCTCATCTTCTTCCTCACTTTTTTGAAGTCTTGATATTCTTAAACAACCTTCTCTCATCAGTGTCACTCTCATTATTTTGGGCTGTTTATTTATTAATATTGAAAAGATACCATAAGATTTAAAATGTATTTGTCAGCTTATGACTCTCACAATGTTGTTTTTGGCACTCCTGGGATTTAGCCACCATGGCATCTGAGTCTGAATTTGGACATCAAACCTCATCCTCTGCAAACTGATGGAAATTTGACATTTTTCAAGGCTTTCAGAGATGTTACAAGCAAAAAAATCTGAAAAGCCACAGACACTTAAAGCATCAGCTGCTAAAGACATATCACGTTTTCAGTGGATGAAAAAAAAGAGAGAAATAAAACAAACACCTCGTGGATGCTGAATTTTCATGCTGCTGGTGCTGACTCTCACTCTGGTCCTAAGTGCTGCAGTGTTTGTGCTGCTGCTTGGCCAACTCAACCAGGAAGGGCTTTTTAGAGCTCACATTTGGCAAAGACAAAAATCTAAAGCCCAAGTGGTGCCAGCAGGAGCCTGCACACGCCCAGAGCCGTGGGATTTCCAGAGGGGAAGGCTGAGGGTGATGGGCACGGGCTGAGGGGTGGGATGGGAGCCTGGGGCAGCTGCACAGCGCTTGGGTTTGTGTCACTCTGTCACCTGGCGAGGAGTTGTGTAAAAAATGGACACTTGGAAGCAGCAGTTTATCAGTTTGCAGGGAAACTCAAGCTTTCTTTTTGGAAAAAAAATATTTCTGATGAAAAATGTGCCCATTCAGAGAACCCCCTTCTTTTTTCTTGCTTATTCTTCTTTATTATTTTCCTTTTTTCTTTGTACTTTTTCCCTTTTTCTTCTTTCATCTCTTTTTATCTTCCTTTTTATCTTTTTCCTTCTTTCTTTTTTCTTTTCCTTTTCTCTTTTCTTTTTTTCTTGTTTATTCTTCTTCTTTTTTCTTTCCATTTTTTCTTTTTTCCTTTTTCTTTTTCCTCCTTTTTCTTTTTTGTCTTTTTTATCCCTTTTTAATTTCAATATTTTTTCTCTTTTTTCTTTTCTCTTTTTCTTTTCCTTTTCTCTTTTCTTTTTTTCTTGTTTATTCTTCTTCTTTTTTCTTTCCATTTTTTCTTTTTTCCTTTTTCTTTTTCCTCCTTTTTCTTTTTTGTCTTTTTTATCCCTTTTTAATTTCAATATTTTTTCTCTTTTTTCTTTTCTCTTTTTCTTTTCCTTTTCTCTTTTTTTCTTGTTTCTTCTTCCACTTTTTTCTTTTTTTTCCTTTTTCTTGTTTCTTTCTTCCTATTTTCTTTTCTATTTTGTCTTTTATTTTATTTTTTCTATTTTTTTTCTTCTTTTTCCTTTTTTCTTTTTTTCTCATCTATTTTTTCTTTTTTCTTCTTTTTTCTTTTTTTTTTCCTTTTTTTATTTTTCTTTTTTTCTTGCTTTTTCATTTTCTTTTTCTTTCTTCCCTCTTCCTTTTTCTTTTTTTTCTTTTCTCTTTTTTCTTTTGTTTCTTTTCTCTTTTTTTTCTTTTTTTTTTTTTACTTGTTTGTTTGTTTATTTGTTTTCCAAAGACAGTACCAGCAACAGAAATCAAGCAAACAAATCCAAGAACTGCCTACAGAAAAAGCCCCCAGGCTCCTGACCAAGCACCCAAGTGAGGAGATCTGATTTCCCAAAGAACCTGCAGGACCCATTTTTATCAGGAATACTGCATCCATCAGCAGCCATTCCTGGCTTTTTACAGGGACTCAGCCAAAGCTCTCGGAGATCTCGCTCCTCTCCTTGGGATGGGAGATCTGTGCTTTGTTCTGGGTGCCCACTGTAGGAATTCCATCAACAGGAACAGCTGAAGTGCTTCACAAAGCAACCCCAACCACAGAATCACGGAATTTTAGCTTGGAAAAGCCTTTAGGATCATCAGGTCCTGCCATTCCCAGCACTGCCGAGGCCACCACTGACCGTGTCCCCAAGTGCCACCTCCACATGGCTGTGAAATGCCTCAGGGATGTGACTCCACCCCTGCCCTGGGCAGCTGTGCCAATCCTACAGCCGGGGCTGGAGAAGATGGACATTGTCCCTGTCCCTGTCCCTGTCCCTGTCCCTGTCCCTGTCCCTGTCCCTGTCCCTGCACTGCACCAAACACCAGTCCTGCCAACTGCAGAGTGCTGGGAGCCACTTTCCCACCTCCTCCTTGCTCGTTTGGAGCTCAGCCACAGCCCTGGAAGAGAGCCCAGATATTGATGTTCCTGGACCTTGGCTCATGGCAGCCAGGGTTTGGTTTTGCAAACAACTGCTGATCAAACAGAAATTCCCTGCCGGGCAAACAAAAAGAATCTTTTCTTCCCCAATTTTGCCCATCCATTTCTATGCCCGGCCTGGGCCAGGAGTGTTTTGCCAGACAAAATCTCCTTGGTAAAGTCCAAGCTTTGGCTCACACCTGTGCTGATGTTCCCAGGGATCCAGAGCCTGAAGAAACTGGGAGATAGTTTTGGATGAGGGGAAAGTTAAACTAACACTTGGGTAAAATTCCAAATCATCTTCAGTGCTCTCCATCAGCCCTGCAGGGTTTGGTTTCTGTCCCTAGCATCAGTTTTCACTGGGGACAGCCAGTCCACAAACATCACTTTACACAGCCCTTCAAAGTGCCCTCAGTTTCCCCAAGATAAAAAGGATGTGAGAACTCAGCATTTGCGAAGCTGAGATGCAAAGGAATTACAGTGGGGTAAACAGAGAATAAATAATTACAGCTTGAGCCAAAATGGCTCCAACTTGACTCAATTTGGCCTCCAAGAGATCATTCTGTCCATCCTAACCAGGCTTTGTTATCCCCAGCTGGAGCCTGTGCCTTCCCCCAGGTTTGGGTCTGCATTGATGATGATCCTGCTGCTCTCAGCTCTGGTGGAACTCTGTAGCTCATGGTGCTGTACATCCCAAAATATTTATAAAGGGAATGAAGTAAATGATGTTTGGGAACAAAAATAATAAAGATAATGTATTGTTTTGAAGACAGGGGATGGCTGGACGCTGGCAGTTGTTGGCCGTGAGCTCATCCACAGTGTACAGTTAAAATGGGTATTCACAGTTCACAGAATTCATGGAATATCCTGAGCTGGAAGGGACCCACCAGGATCATCCAGTCCCACTCCTGGCCCTGCCCAGGCACCCCAACAATCCCACCCTCTGCACCCCTGAGAGTGTTGTCCAAACGCTCCTGGAGCTCTGGCAGCCTTGGGGCTGTGCCCATTCCCTGGGGAACCTGGGCAGTGCCCCACCACCCTCTGGGAGGATTCCTTTTTCAGCTCTCCATTTAGGAATAAATGTAATTTTCCTATCACAAACTATTTCTCAAAGCAGTATTTTTTTTTTCCCCCAAACTACACCGTTTTCCCAGCAGCATCTTCAACACCAAACCCAGCAGTTCAGTGGCACAAACGTGAAATGTTGGGGTGGGAGCATTTCTCACTGGCCTTTGGGAGATTTTCTGCCTGGAATAAATCATGGAATCACAGAATGGTTTGGGTTGGAAATGACCATAAAGTTCCTGTAGTTCCAACCCCCTGCATAAGCAGGGACACGAAATCTCTAACAGGGTTCCACCACCCTTTTTCCTCTAAGATCCTAGAGGAAGATGGGATAAGGAAGATCCTTGTCAAGAAATACATCCAGAAAAAAATGGAGCAGTTCTCTTTAGGCAGCAGAGAGTGATCCATTGGAATCAATTTTTCTTATTTCCCAGCCTTTGTCTTCAGTTAATATTTTCACTGAACTGAAAACTTGTAAGAATGTAAAGATAGAAATGTCTTCATCCAGCTGTAACTGCAATGGAATCCCATGGAATAAAAACAAACAGGGGGTTTCCAACTGTCTTTCATACTTCCATTAAAATTAATTTTTCTGGAGGGAGCTTGGCATCCCACTTTGGGATGAGAGAAAAGATGCTGGATGATTTCACTGATGCCATTTCTGGGTTTGCTCTATCATTGCTGCTCATCTCTGCTCAAGAGGCTGAAAAGTCATCCAATTTCCCTTGGACAAGTGACCCTCTGACCTGGACAGCAGTTCCTGTCAGTGGAAACGTCCTTAGCTGGATTGACTTTGAGGCAGTGACCTGGAGGGAAAGCCTCTGGTGTTCCTTTACTAATCGTGGTCAAGCCAAAGGAACTTGTAGGACACAGTCACAGGAAAAATAGCAAAGCACCTGCATGAGTATTTTGAGTCCCAAACGTCAAAGATCTACTAAATTCATGGAGAATAGCTCTGAAAATAATGTGTTTGGATGGAACTAAGTAAAGAAAAAAGAGCTTTATCCTGAGTTATTCCTGATTCACACTAGCCTAAAAAATCTGGGGGAGACTGGTGGGAATGGCTTAATGAAATGTGGTGTTCTTGGAAGAAGGGAAAATTATTCCATTTGAATAATTTTGAATCATTTGTCTTAGGCTGAACCCAATTTTTAGGGAGCTCAGTCACCTCTGGACACTGAACTGAGGAACCCAGAGGAGGCTCAAGGGCTTATCTAGAGAAAAGCTTCTCTTAAATGCCTGACTGTGAGTTTACAGGAGAGAATTTCACATCCTCACTTCCACTTGGATGGCAAATGGAACCAGAAGTGGTTTGCTGCGTTTGATTCCAGAACCAGGAAGTCCAAAACCAGAGTTAAAGTCAGACATTTGAGAGGAAAAAAGGAGGAAAAAAAACCTAAACAAGGTCGATGATGAGGTTTGGGGCAAGCCTTGCTCTGTTCAAATCCATATTCCCAGCCCCAGTGGTTTGGCTGTGGGAACAGCTGGACCTCAGGAGTTACCAAGACATGGGATACCACCAAGGTAGCTCTTGATATGCTTTCCCCAGAATCAGGAGAATTCAGATGAATTCTCTTCTCTTACACTGGGATGAAACTGGGAGCTGTGCCTGGCTGCAGATCTCAGTGGTGGAGAAGTCTCCTGCAATTTTCCCTCTGAAGTTTCCTTCACGTGGGTGACCTGAGGGGCCAGCGCAGGGTCATCCAATTCCTTTTGCTTCCTTCACCCCATAAACAACCCAAAACAGGGCGCAAGGCGCCCGTACCAACTTTAACCCAAGTTTTAGGACAAAGAAAAGCGTCTGGCTCAGAAAGCAGGCCCGGGATGATGTCGTCCTTTTTGAAGTGCCTCGCCAGCGTTTTTAAAACACCATCAAGGCGCCATCAAACTGCCTTTCACTTCCAAACCCAAATGGCCATGGAATGGAGCCCAGAGTGAAATGCTAAATTGGATCCCATCAAACCAGCCTCAGATCACACAGGCTAAGCGGGAATGAATGGCTCCTAACGACGGAGTTCATCATTATAAAGTAATGACAAAGGATACAGAACCACCAAGGTCTCCAGCAGAGCAAGCAGCCCTTCACCAGCCCCCTCCCCCCCCTCACATGCTGCTGATTTTTTCCTATTAGGGTGAAACTTTTTTTTTCTCCTTTTCCTGGGGTGTCTTTTTTTCTCCCTGTAACTGCCAAACGGTTTCAGGGCTCATTCAGGATAAATTATTCAGTCTAAACGGAGATGCCATAAATCTTAAATGGCAAACAATAGATGATTCTCCCTTTAGACACACGGAGCCTGCAAAACTAATCTCCTGCTAAGCAATGGTGTGTCCTACTCCAGCTGCTGATGGCAAAATTTACAGGGGGGAGCATTTGTTTCCTTATGTGCATCTATATTTAGGTTGCCACAGGGCCTCCCCTTCCCACAAACACGTGTGAACTGGTCACCACGGGAGAGAGAGACAGGGAAACAGCTCGCCCAGTTTGGGAAAGGCTCCATCACGCAAACTTCCAGCTATTTTGCCTGTCAAATAAGGACACTTCAAAGTGGAAGAAAGGATGGAGCAGCTTGTGTAAATGAATTAGGATTAGCAGCCCCATGTGCTGTTTTGCCGAGATTTAAGCCTCTCACATAGCGGGACTTGTGCCTCTCTCTTTGGAAAGCTTGGCATGAAATCCATACTGTTTAAAGCAATTTTATGCACCCTGAACCCAGCAGAGCCAGCTGGAAGGAGGTGAAGCTTCAGACCCACCTGCAGCACTCCAATCCCTGCCCCGTCACCCAGGCGAGCTCCTCCTTTTTCCTCCTCCAGAATTCAAAGCACAGACTCAAGTTTGCAGCATCTGGAGGGTGTTGCTGCTCCTTAAGGAGGAGAACCAGATCCAAACACAGAAAATCCCCAGGCCAGGTTCGGTGCCAGGAACCAGTTGAAACAACACCGTGGGCTAGCACCAGCTCCGGCCACCGCGTGGGAACGGCTGCCAGCGCATCCTGGGGAAAGCACATTTCATTTCCCCTGGCTGGGTGAGGAGTTGGCCTGGTGTGTTTAAATCTTTCTTCACCCACTCCTCCCCGCCATCTGCCAGGCGCGCCGTGCCCCGGGCCAAGTCTGGAGCCAGCTGCTTCTCCCAGCAGAACCTTCCCCAGCCCGGATCCGCCCGAGCGCTTCCACACGCTCCAACTGCTCCTCTCCACGCCCAGAGCAGCCAAGTTGGGAGCCCTGCTGCCATTCCCCCTACCCCCACATCAGCTGTGAGCACTGCTTGGGCTTCTCTCTACCTTCCAGGGCCATCTGGACAAGCTCAGACCTCGTGCCGGGGGGGATTGGGGAGGGCCAGCAGCACCTTGGTGTTGTCAGCCAGGAGGAAAGTTATGGTCTGGAAGCAGGAGGTTTATGTACATACATGAAATGCTCACGGCTTCCTCGAGCTCCTTTATGTCTGCCGAGTCCTCTGGGGATGGCATGGACTCCTAATGGATGCTGCATTAGCTAATCCAGTGATTCAATTACTCCTAAATACTCTCTGGTGGCCGGGGCTGGCCTTCCTGCTCACTTACTGGAAATAGTTGCTCTTCCAGGGGGAGGGGAGCAGAGCTTCCATTATAAGGAGCATCCCCTGCTCTGTTTTCTTTGTGTTGTCCTTCCACAGGGAGTGCTCAGCTTCCAAGGGCAGGGATGGAGGCAGACAGACTCGACTGGGATCCCATGCCTCCCTCCCCACGGGACAGCCACAAACCCTTCCTGGCTCCATGACTGGCGGGTCACGCCAGCCCAGCCCAGCACAGCGATGCCTCAGTAGCCACCAGCTGCTGGGAGCTGGCCTGTACCAACCTGGCTCAGGTGAAGCCAGAGGTGCTGAGTCCTGGTGACACTCAAATAAATCCCTGTCAGCCTGGGAACAGAATCCAGGTGATGCCACAGGTTGCCTCACCCATTTGCCATGGCCATCCTTCAGCCGGGTTACTGACAGACCTGGGGGGGCTGGAGCTGTCCAGGGGAGGGAACGGAGCTGGGAAAGGGTCTGGAGCACCAGGAAAAGCTGAGGGAGCTGGAAAGGAGCTCAGCCTGGAGAAAAGGAGGTTCAGGGGGGACCTTGTGGCTCTGCACAGCTCCTGCCAGGAGGGGACAGCCGGGGGGGTCGGGCTCTGCTCCCAGGGAACAGGGACAGGATGAAACGGCCTCAAGTTGCATCAAGGGAGGTTTCTACTGGATATTGGGAAAAACCTCTTCCCTGGAAGGGCTGTCCAGCCCTGGCACAGCTGTTCCAGGTAGTAGAATCACCATCCCTGGAGGGATTTAAATCCATGTGGATGTGGCACTTGGGGACATGGTGGCCTTGGCACTGCTGGGGAATGGTTGGATTTGATGATCTTAGAGGGATGATCTTAGATTTTCCCAACCTAAATGATTCCATGATCCCTAAAGTGGACAGCAAAACTGTGGATACGGGGCTGGACAGACATCTATCCAAGAAATCATTGTATCTTCTACTGCCCAAATTCACACTGCAGCGTTAAAGGGACATTTCCTCATTTCCTACACACTCTGCCTCTGGCTGGATAAACCCGTGTGTCCTACAGCCAATCTTAATGTTTTGCAGTATGGACAGAGATTTATAAGCCTAAGATCACCGTTAGTTTTAGTTCTTGAAAGTACAGACGAGATAAAAGACAAATTTGTCACTCAGAGGAGTAAGAAGTTCCTGCTGGAGAAGAAGAGGTTTGGTCCTGGAATGGAGGGTGGCTGCAAATTGGGGTGGATACACATATGGAAAAAGTGCTTCCCTCTGGAAAATGCTCAGCCAGGCCACGGGAGGGGTTGCCATCAGTCTCAAGTGGCTTTTACATAATAAAACACTTCCTTAGAAAAACAATTTCTTAGAAACCGACAGAAAAACGAGGAAAAATTTGCAGAGAATGGGAGTGCCAGGCACACTTCCCTTTGATTCATCAGGGATGAGCCATCAAAGAAGATCCACTTTTGGCTTAACTTTTACATTAGGATTTCTATATTCACTTTTGACCAGGGAAGAGCTAAAGTATATACAAAAGACATTGTCTGCATGGCCTTGAAAGGGAAAGATAAAATCTTACAAGCTTCTGCCAAAAACTTGATATGGTCAGAAACCACAAGGCAGACTTCTTACATTGTTTCTTAGCCCTGAAGAGCAGAAGAGACCAAATGGATATATTAAAAAAATATATTAAAAATTAAAGCACATTAAAAATAAAAATATTAAATATTCAAAAGTATATTTAATATATATGTCTGTATATACACAAATACTTATCTTCAAGGTTGTTTCAATATTTTCAGTGCTGAAAATTCCCCATTATATTTTGGGAAAACCCTTTGTCTTAATCCAGCAGTCATAGGTGGGACACATAACATGGAGAGAGTGGGAAGGGAGGCATAAAGAGAAAACCTGCAACACAGGATAGGCAGAAGAGACCATAAATGCAGGGGAAAAAATCAGACAGACACAGCCTGAAATTCAGATAAATAGTACCTTTTCTTTGCATTGCAGAGCTAATTTAGAGAAGAAATTATGGATGAGGGAGGATTGGGATTGGAGTCACCTCGGAAGGTGGAACAAAGTATGGAATTACTTTGTTCCTGTAACCCAGGAGGTGCAAAGTTCCTGCTGTTCTTTCCCTTGGTGGGTCTGGAGACAACCACGTGGTTGTGGGGATCACTCAGCCCTAAGGACAGGTGACAGCCAGGCCAGACCCTATTTAACATCCCTAAAATCCTTCTCAACCCTTCAGACCAAACCTCAGGCATTCAGGAAGATCCAGAAGGAGACAGGAGGCCATTTCCAAGCCCTGTTTGTGCACCTCGCTGGTGGCAGTGATGGAGTTAACTCTGCTCCCATCTCCATGTGGAGCAGGCAGCCTGCCAGAGGCTCCAAGTCTGGGAAATCAGCAGGCACATCTTGGTTCCCTGGGCACAGATTGTTGCCTGGGCTCAGCTCCGGGTGAGAGGACTCCCCGGTCACGGCCGAGTGTCCCCGTGTCACAGCAGGGGACTGGGGACCTGCACAGAGGAAATGGCTTTGGATCTCCTCCAAGTTCTGGCAGGGGTTGCTCCACCAGCACCCCTGTCCTGGTGTAACCTGCTGATCCCTGGATGCTTCGTGCTCCTCCCCTGGCAACCCCCAGCCCTCCATGCTGCTCTCAAGGGCTGGAAGTTCCTCAAATCTGCCCTGAATCCTTCCCCTCGTGCTGATCCCAGTGCAAGGACCGGCAGACCTGCTGGTTTGAGCTGCAGCAAAACCAGTTTAGTTGGGTTACAGGGCACTGAGAGACACTGAAATCTTGTGAGGGTCTCGAGGGGACAGGGTGGGCACAGCACCATCCCCTCTCCCGGCAGCCCCCTCACCCAAAAGGCAGCTGAGCACCTCTGTCCACCTGGGGAGCACCTTCCCAAGAAAATGGGCAAGATCCATGAGGGAACTGCCTTCTCCAGCATTATTTCTGTGGCAGAACCATCAATTGAGCTTCAGGTAGTGGAGCTGATGCCTTAAGTTTTAGCTTCCATATTTTCCAGATTCTGCACTGCATTAGTGTGTAATTCTGAAGTTCACATAAAGTGTGAGCAAGTTCTCCTCACAGCTCAGTCAGACACAACAATCCTTTCCCAGCCCCAGAACCAAGGACACCAAAAAGTATAAAAACAATATAAAACAGTATAAAAAAGTACAAATAACAGAGAATTGAGGAGAGCAATCTGGGAGGATGGGACTGCATAACCTGGAGCTGTAATTGGACAATTGACCCCAATATAGAAATGGACCAAAACCTATCGAAGTGTGAAAACTCGTGACTCAGAGTCCAACTTTGGTGGACCATGTCTCTTGCACTGCCCAAGCTTTGGGCATCCTTTGAAGGCCTTTTTAATAAATGTTATTGTCACTGCATTAATTGAAGGGATGGCACCACTGTTGGGTTAAAAACTATTTATTGCTCAAACAAATATCAGTTTCAGAGGCTGTGAGATTTAAGAGAGCAAGCAATCGAATATAGCTCAAGATGGTCACAAGTTTCTTTGTTGCAAGGCAATATAGAACTTTCTAATCTAATGGGCAGTTGCCACAAAGTTTATTTTGCTTTTCTAACCTTCAAGCCAGGGGGACTCCATCTGCTCCAGCCAGCTTTGTCACACTGCCACGCTTGCGTTTTATTTGTGCATCCTCGCTGCAATTACCAGGATCTGCACAGGAACCTCCTCCCCAGCCCCTGTTTGCTCTCAGCATGCAGAGAATTCAAAGCTACACTCCCGACAGCACGAGGAGTTGGAGCAGAATTGGCCGCAGCGTCACCGAATCAGCTGGAAAGTTTGCAGAGCTGCAGCGAGGCAGGCGGGCTCATTTTTCTCAGCTGATGAAAAGCCTGGAGAGCATTTTTATTAAATCCATTGAGGGGAAACCCCAGGATCAGTGGCAGAAGGGGACAAGGGGTTGTTATGGAGAAAAATCCTCTCTTAAACCACACAGAACTCTTGGAGAGAGGCCCAGCGGAGGCACAATGAATTATGAAAAATTATCAACAAATCCTGGAAACGAAATGGCCACAGCACTGTAACAAATCAGCTCTGAAAAAATACACTCTCAAACCCCACTGGGAGGTGGAATCCAGGCTGTGTGACGCTATGGCTTCATCACAGCCCACACAGCAGTGTGGGGACACGTCCTTGCGCAGGCACAGAGGTGCTGTTTGCCCACCCAACCCAGGACAGACCCACCAGGGTTACAGCCAGACCCCAAGCAGGTGCTGGTGAGAAGCATCTCTGTGATGTGCAGCCGGTCCTGTACTCTGAATCCTTGCTTTGAACCCACCCCAGTCCATATCCCTTCTTTACTGAAGCCTTCTTCTCCTTGGTGTCAGTCCCTGGCCAGGAATTCAGCTGTGCCTGCTGCTTACACAGAGCCTTTCCCTGATGCAGTGCCTGATGCCAGCTTCTGCCCCTTCCCTGCTCCTTGATTTTGTGTCATGCTCTCTTCACTGTTTTTTTGCCTTCCATCCAACTCTAACCACCCCCTGCTCATGCTTTGTGCAGCAACAGTCACAATTTGGGGACCTCCAACACTGGAGAGCTGGCTTAGCTTCCAATCATAGAATCATGAAATGGTTCGGGTTGGAAGGGATCTTAAGGATCATCTCATTCCACACCCTGCTGTGGGCAGGGACACCTTCCACTATCCCAGGTCGCACCAAGCCCTGTCCAGCCTGGCCTAGGACACTTCCAAGGATCCAGGGGCAGTCACAGCTTCTCTGGGCACCCTGTTCCCATAATAACCGTGTCCAAGCATAGCAAATATCCACATGTCCTCTTGTCCTGTTCCCATAATAACCTGCGTCCAAACATAGCAAATATCCAGATGTCCTCTTTCCACTGCAGGATTTGCATCTGCAAACTTCCTTTTACACGGAAGGCAGGATTTGAAAGCAGCCTGGCAGAAGAACGGGGGTTTTGCCACCAAAGAGGCCAAGAGGAAGTTGGCCAGGTTCCTTACCCCTAGGGAGTCTCTGAGGGAATCCCTCACCACCCTGGAGCATTTCTGTGAGAGATGCTCAGTGAAGTTGATTAGAGAGAAATAATCTCCCCCTCCCAGACCTCCCCTGGCCCTCCCTCTCAATTCAGGTGGAGAAAGGGACTGAAGAGAGAAATCTCTCTACTTTTCAAGTGCTTCCTCCTCCATGCTACAAAGTGTTGTTCCCACCCTCCAGCGGCCTGTGCGAAGCGGGAACGTGCAGCACATCAACCTTTCCCTGGCAAGCAGACTCCCGAGGAACGAATCCTGCTACATCCTGCAAGTGCACTTTAAAGAGGAGGAAGCCTGTGTTTCTGGGCTCCTTTTAGGTGCTGATCAATACCAGAGCTTCAAACCCCCACAAACACGCCTTTCCCTGCAGTCAAACCAAGCCTGGAGGCTCCTTTTGCTCCTTCTGATGCTGGGCAGCCTTTTCTTGCAGCCCTGCTTTCCCCAGCCCTCTCCCAGCAGAGCAGGACCAGGCACATTCCATATTCCAGACAGCTCCAATTAGTGAGCAGTGACCGATGCCACTTCCCAGGGTGTGTCGGGGTTTTTGTCCCAGCAAGAGTGGGAACCCAACCCCTGGGCCCTTTGGAGGGGGTTCCCCTGCTGAGTTCTTTTCCAAGGGTGAAGAACGAGCAGGACTCTCTTTCTCTGGGTCTTCAGGTTTTTGTTTATTCTTATCTTAAGTTCAGCACTGTCTGCACACCAGACTCAGCGTGTGAGAAGCGAGGCACAAAATGGACCCCAAACACCCAAACCAAGGCACAAAATGGACCCAAACACCCAAACCAAGGCACAAAATGGACCCAAACACCCAAACCAAGGCACAAAATGGACCCAAACACCCAAACCAAGGCACAAAATGGACCCCAAACACCCAAACCAAGGCACAAAATGGACCCCAAACACCCAAACCAAGGCACAAAATGGACCCCAAACACCCAAACCAAGGCACAAAATGGACCCAAACACCCAAACCAAGGCCTTTTAAAGCTGTTTAACCCAATTCCTTTCTAACACCTACTTTGGTTTTACTTTTCTACCAATAACTTCTAGTAATCTATGCACGTAACTTCCACATTACTACTCACACTAACCAATAGTTTTCTGCCACCAGTGCTACAGAAAATGGAGCTGAAGAGGGACAAGAAGGAAGAAGGGACAACACCCAAAAACCTCCATCTTGTCTCCTATTCACTCTCATATTAAAATCCTAAAACCCTAAATTCTTCACCCTGTGATAAACTATCACTGCTATCTAATTCACACCTGTGTGCTCCAACTCATTCCAAAGTTTTGGCAATTTTTTCCAGGGATGAAGGTTAAAAGCAGAGTTCTGCTGAGGGTCAGAGTCTGTTAAAAGAGGCAGAGAGACATTCTCTGTGCCCTGGATTCCAGCAGGGGTGGGCCAGCAGAGAGGGTGATATCTCTGTGACACAGGGCAGCCCATCTCAATCCCAGCTGCATGTCCAGCTCATCCATAATGCAGCTGGGCTGCTCATGGCTTCTCCCTGTTGCTTTCGACGCCGGGTGAGCAGGAAAATCACTGATCATCTTGTTGAGTTTTGTTGTTGTTGTTGTTGTTGGGATTGAATGTGTGAGATTTTTTTTTTTTTAGATGTTCATTGGGTTTTGTTTATATTCTAGTTTTATAAGCTGTGAGTTCTACAGTACTTTACTAACAAACCACAAAACAGTCCTGTATCTTTTTTTTGCAAGGTCTTTTAAGGATAAACTGTTTAATTAAGAAATTACATTTAAATTGTTTTTATTTTTAATTCAATAACCAACTACATGTGATTTGTAATGTGGATTTTTTATTTAATTACACACACAAAATACTACTTAAAATTATGAAGAAGAAGGTGAAGAAGGACTAGTTTCTGTTTTAAAACTACTATCTTGTTTAATATATATTATTATATTCTCAAACTTTAAGTTTTCTATTATGTGATATTACACACTTTCATTCAAACTACACACTTATAATTTCAGTTCTATTATTTAATTTTGGAAGCTTTCTCTATGGCTTTAGGTCAAGTTCAGCATTCTCTTGGGGGTCAGGGTCTGCCAGCACAGAAAGTGTGAAATTCTCAGTAACCAGGGTTCCAACAATCATTAGCAACAACAGACAGAAGGATCCCAAGGACAAACTTCGTGTTGTATTCATAAAACCAGCCCTCCTCACAGGCAGTCTGGCTCCCTGTGGCAGGGCTGCTGCTCAGAGCATCTTGGAAAACACAGGTTTTATTTCAGCAGTGCCCAAAAATCAAGGCCACCTTATGCGAGGCACAACAGGGTTTAAAGAGATCATCGCTGCCCTGTCGAGTTTGAAATTCAAATAGTCAAGGAAATGTGGGAAGGGAACAAGAGACATGGGGAGGTGAGCTGGCTTTCCAAAATCGGATTGGAAGTTAGTTCAGGGCTGGGAATGGCCCTGTGGTGTTCAGCCAGAGGCAGAATCACAGCAGCATGGTGAGACTGTCTTGTTAAGGACACATTTAAATATTCCAGGTGCTGGAGTTTATGATTTCCTTGGTCCTTCACCCTGGCCATCAGGAATTGATATCTCTGATATTTAGCCTGAAGTGCTACTCTGCCCAGTCATAATCCAGTTTACTGCCCAACATTGTTTCTGTCCTTCTCTGATTTTTACACACTCCAGAGATCTTGAGTGTTTCAGGATCTGTTGAAGGATGTGCTCCTACCAGTCACTGCCTAGTGGAATTACACACCTGCTCCCTGATCCTCTCACTGCTCTTCCCCAAATAATTCTGGTTTGTGAAAGCAGTTCAGGTTATTCTGTGCCAAATTACCAGCACTGGTAATTTGGAGGTAACTGCACGAGAGAAAACTGCTTTTATTTGAAGATCATTGCAGAAAATAGTGTCTCCCATGCTGAATGCATGCCACCGCCACACGCAGACACCTTGCAGGTACCTGACAGGATGGCACCAAAATGTCACACACTTGGCCCAAGCCCTGCTAAAGTCAGGTCAATTTAGAGGGAGGCAGTGGCCTGGCAACTTCTTCCCATCAAATCAGCTGGGAGCAGCAGGGTCTCTCTTTGGGATACAGCTGATCCCTCAGTCTGGATTTATAGGGATTAAAGAAAAACCTCTGACCTCATTTGGGACCCATAAACAGAAACCATAACACCTGATGCCAGCCCAACACCATGAATGGCTGTGGCCAAAATGATGTGTCATTGCTAGATAAAAATTCATGTTTGAAACTGCCCTCCATGGCTGCAACATCCTGTGAGGAGAAGATATTCCAAAAGAATATTCCAAAAGATATATTCCAAAAGATTCCTTTGGAAACCAGGGTAAGATGTTTATAGCAGCATCATCCATATAGATATAGAGAAATAAATAAATAAATAAATAAATAAATAAATAAATAAATAAAATATAAATAAAATATATATAAATATAAAAAATATAAATAGATTGTTATAAATATATGTGTATAAATGTATAAATATATATTTATATAAATATCTAAATATCTAATTATATAACTATATAACTATATAACTATATTACTATATAACTATATAACTATATAAATATATAACTATATAAATATATAACTATATAAATATATAAATATAGACATATAGAAATATAGAAATATAGAAAGGAAGCAATGCAGGCATGACTCTTCTGAGCAACCTGGCCCGGTGGAAGGTGTCCCTGCCATGGCAGAGGGGTTGGAACAAGAGGGTCTTTAAGATTCTTTCAAATCCAAACAATCCTGTGATTCTATAATTTAATTTTTTATTTTTTTAATCTTGGCACATACAAAGGTAGTTTGAAATTGTGTTTTGCAGAGCTGGAAAAGCACCAAATCTCACCAGGATCTTCATTTGGGGCTGATATCCTGTAATTTTTTTTTTTTTACTACTGATTCAGACATTGGAGATCACTGAGCTTTCTGAGGATAATGAAGTGAGGGCAGCTGTTGGGATTCAGGAGGACACAACCATTGTGCAGGCTGTTCTTCACAGAGAAGGTGAAGAGGCACAGAAGCAGAATATGAAATTTACTGTGACCGAGCGCGGGGTGACTTGCAGGGGTAGGAGCAGCCTCAAGTTAAGCGCAGCTTAAATGACGCTGAATGAGCAACGCAATAAAATTCAGAGTGCACCCACAGACCCAACACTGCCCAGGGATGTAACACAATGTCTGGGGGGTCAGGAGGTCAGCAGGAGAAGCAGGTGAGGGCACAGCAGGCTCAGCTAACGACCACCAAGGTGGTTAACTAGAGGGAGACTCATTTTCTTCCCTTTCCGACACCAAGCCCCATCCTCAGCTGCTCCTCAGAGCTGTCAGGGGCTGGGGCTGCTCACACGCTGCTGCCTGAGCTTTATTACTGTGCCAAAGTTTAATTGGCCCAGCTGATGCCTCCTGAGCCTGCTGCAGGCTGGAGAGTTGGGTATTTTTTTGTGTTGTTATCTGCCGGAGGAGGTGGAAGCGGGGAGGAGGGGAGGGAGCTCAGGTTTCAGTACAAAACGAGTGCAGCACATTCCGAGTCAAAATGCATCAGACAAACCACGAGAAAAGAGTTTTCAGCTTTCTAGGGGAGCAGGGCTGGCTCTTCCATGCTTTGGAATAGGGTTTTGACATGACAAAAGAGAGATGGAGTCATTCTGAAACCTGGGGAATGGCTTTTTCCACTCCCTGGGAATTGAGTATTTGCTAAGTTAAAAAACCTCCAAAAACTTCAGCTTTCCAATCATTCAAGAAAAGCTTGTTAGTACATGGTGACCACATCCCCTGAGTCATCTGTGTGCACTGCCCATGCTCCTTCCCCTCACCCATCCAGGAAAGCAGCTGGATAAACCCTGTAAGATTTGCCTTGCTAGCCCACCCCAGTGATGGTCCCCTCTTATTTAGGACAAGAATTGGGAGCAAGAAGATTTTTCTCCATAAACTCATCAGGGCCCCTTTTGGCTTCCCAGGCAATGAAGAAAAGAATGGAATGGGATGGAATGGAATGGAATATAGAATTTAGAATAAAAAATTGGCATGGGATGGGATGGGATAGGATAGAATAGAATAGAATAGAAATAATAGAATATTTCAGTTGGAAGGGCCCTAGAGTGACCATCCTGCCCAACTGCCTGACCAGTTTAGGGCTGTCCAAAAGTTCAAGCCTGCTTTTAAGGGCATTGTCCAAATGCCTCTTCAACACCAATAGATCTGGGGCCTTGACCATCTCTCTAGGAAGCTTTTTCCAGTGTTTTGGTGAAGAAATGTTCCCTAATATCCAGTTTAAACCTCCCCTGGCAGAGTTTTGGACCATTCCCACCTGTCCTGTCAGTGGATACCAGGGAGATCAGCACCCCCCTCTCTGCTTTCCATCCTCAGGAAAATGCAGGGAGCCCCTCAGCCTCATGCTCTCCAAACGAGACAAACCCAAAGTCCTTGGACATCCATCACAGTGTGGATGTCAGCCTGTCACCAGCAAGAGTAAAGAACAGGAAGGAATGAGAGAGAAGAACTTGACATGAGCAGATGTTGGCTGAGAGTCTCTGGATTGACAGGACAGACACTGATTGTCCAAACCATGACAAGGCATCATTTTGGGATGCACTGTTGGGCTTGGACCAAAACCTCTCTGAGAATCCTGCTCCCAGCCCAAATCCTGGCCCGTGTTTGTCAGCACTGACGTAGCCTGGTGCTCCCATCCCATAATTTTTCCACTGTCAGGAGACAGAAATGAGGTTTTTCTACTCTCACCTGCTGCTCAACACTGAGCACCCATCACACTCAGCACAACTCTGCAGGAAGGATCTCAGAGATGAATCCTGGTGACAACCAACAGAGCAGGCATGAAGGGGGAATTCGTGGAAATTCAGCCTTTTTCCTTATAAAAAAGGAGAAAAGCTGAGAAGAAGAAAGATCCTGTTTATAACTCTTAAAGCAGTGTTTTAAAATCAAAGCTAGGAAAGGCCCAAATTGCCACTGTGGATACTTGAACCCAACCCCTTTCATATATATTATTACATTATATTCTTAATTACCTGGCTGAATGGGTTTTGTCTGCAGAGTTTGGCTCTCAGGACACAACTTTCTTACAGAGGCAGGCACCAGATTTCTCCCTGTCATTCAGGGTGTGACCCCACCCCTTCTTTCCATGGGATTATGAATTTCCTTTCAAAACACTCTCCTGAGATGAAGCTGTGATGTGATCCTCACATTAAATTCTAGGAGCTGATACATAGATAAAAAACATACACCCATTAGGGCTGCTTGATTTCAGCTGCAAAAATTCATTTCTTTCCAAAGCTGAGCCTTTTTTCAGAGCTTTCTTTGTTAGATCTCTAAGGTACCATTAATTTTTAGCTGCAATTTTAGCTATTCAACATTTTTACAAAGTGGATTGCTTGGTTTCAATGAACAGTCAACAAAAAAGATTTTAGTCTAAATTACTTTCTGTGTGTGCAAAATGAAGGGACTTTTGTGGGGGAGCCAAGGCTGAAATAGGGCTGGTCACAACCCAAAAATTCTCTTTTGAAGGAGGAGAAATGAAAAATCAAGATTTAATTTTTAAAATTACTAATCAGAATTTAAATGTTTGAAACACATTAACCAATCCGAGACCTTCTACAAAGGATGAGGGGGCAAAAAGAAGTGGAGTCGTGGTCAGGTTTTGTTTCTGGAATGAGTTTAGGCCAAAGTTTAGCCCCTGACCTGAATCAAGCCACTGCTGCAGACCACAGCCTTCACATCTCCTCTGCAGTAGAGGAGACAGAGCCTGTTTTGAAAAAATGGGATCTTTATGACAGTTTTGCTTCTTTTCATAAGTCAAGGAAACTGGAGATTTGGTAAACCCTGAAGTTTTAAGTGAAAATGCCACACAGTGAACAGGAAACAAAGAATAAAGTGGAGAATCCCAGATAACTTGGGCTGGGAGGGACATCTGGGGGTCTCTGGCCCAGATCCCCACTCAAAGCAAGGCCAAATATAATAATATATATAAATATAAAAATATAATAATAATCCAAATTTAGATCAGCTCTGAATTTAGATGGGGTTGCTCAAGGTCATCTCCTTGGGCTGTGGGTTCAGCAGAGAAACAATCCAGAGTTGTGGTTTAATCCCAGCTGGAAACAGCTCCACACATCCCTGGGATGGGGAGACAGTGGGAAGGGTAACAGGGAGAAAACTCACGGGTTGGGATGGAGACATTTTGATAGGGAAAGCAAAAGCCACTCACGAGCAAAGCAAGACAAGGAATCGACTCCCCGCTTCCCATCACAGCCATTCCCAGGGCAGTAGGGCTCCATCACATGGAATGGTGACTTGGGAACACAAATGCCATCACTCCAACCATCCCCACGTGCTTCTGCTCCTCCCAGCTTTACATACTGACCCTATGGTCTGGAGTGTCCCCTTGGTCACTGGGGTCAGCTGTCCTGGCTGTGACCCTTCCCAAGCTCTTGGTCTGGAGTGTCCCCTTGGTCACTGGGGTCAGCTGTCCTGGCTGTGACCCCTCCCAAGCTCTTGTGAGCCCCAGCCTCCCCAGGGCTGGAGTTTCAAAGGCCTCAGCTCTGTGCAAGAGCTGCTGAACATCCCTGTGTTAGCAAATCCAAACCAGCCCAATTCCAGCTGCTATGATGAAAATTTACTTTACACCAGCCAAAACCAGCAGATCCAGGGATTTCCCTTGGAAAGGCTCCTCAGCCATGGGCAGACACTTGTGTCCAGGGGCTCTTCTAACTCTGCTCAGGAGGTTCCTGGCTATAAACATGTCCTGATTCACCAGAGTATTAAATTGCCTTGTCCTCATCCCATCTGTATGACATGGATGTGTCCATCCACTGCCCTAATCCAAAAATGTCCCAGCTGTGGAAGCTGTCACCAAAACTGCCTTACTTTGCAGTGGCATAGCCCAAACCACGTTCCCTGCTCTCTCCGAAGAACTTCACAGCCCTCATAATTAAAACACATTTAATTGCATCCATTGTGTGTTCTGTATAGTGTCATGCCAAAGAAACGAGTGCTGAGCGTGTCACCAGCCAGAGGTGTGACAAAGGTGATGTTCCAGGCCGTGGGAGCACCTCCTGAGGGGCAGCTTCGGTGACATCCTCCCATCCTTTACCCTCGAGCAATTAGAGCTCTTATCCTAATGCCTGTCCCCACGTGGGCACAGGCCACCAGCACCCTGCCCCTTCCCAACTTCTGAGCGCTGCTCTTTGTAGCCTTAATGTCCTTTTAATGCAGAATTTGGGATGTAATTATTTATTTACATGACTGTGCAGCCTGGAGGGGCTCGCTTACAAGGCTTGCGTGAGAAGACTCTGATTACTGGGGCTTTGCAGAAGATGATTAAAGCAGCGTGACTAAAGTGTTTCAAGTGATCTGTCCTGAAAAAGGGCAATGCATAAAGTGCCCTCTTCCTGCAGCTGCTGCCTGTGTTCAGAGACAGATTTGTTAACTGCAGTGACAAAAGGAAGCTTTTTTCCACTACTCCTTCTCATCGCCTCGGCGTTAATCAAATACAGCCCGCGCTGGGTTTTACTCCTTCCAGTTGCCCGCTCAAATTGTTGACTCATTTCCAGGCAGCTCCACGCTCACCAGGCTCTTGACAGCAGTGAGGTGGGAGATGGGTCCCCAAAGGCATAATTTGAAGACAGGGTATTTTACAGAGCTGTCAAGAAGTTCTTCATTTGGGCTGCCGAGCCTTTATTACTCGTGACGCGCTGTAAAACAGAGAGGACCCAACTCGCATCTCGCATTTCAGGATGAGTTTGTAAGAGTGAAAAAGAAGAAAAAAAAGACTCCACACCAGCAAGAGCCCTTCTCTTCAGTGTGGAGCTTATCTAAGACGCTGCTCACCAAGGGAGATAAACGTGGGCCCTCTCAATCTGATTATCACAGGCATTTCACAGGCTCGATACCATCGTTAATCCACGGGCCACTATGAAATTAAACTGGCTGATCTGCTCGGATAGAGGCCAGGCTTGAATGGCTGAGGGGTGGAAAGGAAGGGTGTAGGAATTTCTTTTCATCCCTTGCTTTGTAAAAAGCCGGGCTGAATATTCATGGTGGGTGGCAAAGTTTCGGAGAAACAGTGAGGGAGGAAAACATGGCGATAGGAAATCTTAACTTGAGGGGGTTTGTTTGGTCACAAATATTTTCCCTAAACATTTATAATGGAAATGCTGGATGCTGCCTGCTTTTGGTACACAGATGGAATTAGCTATCTGCTCCAAAATCACAGAATAATCTGAATTAGAAGGGACCCACCAGGGCCCCCAAGTTCAACTCCGAGCCCTGCAATGAGAAAGGAAGAAACTGAGGTGGAATTTAGGAGCATTTACTGGGATTTTAGAGCATTTTCCAGCTGGACAAAGTGGGTAAGATGTACCTTGGAATTACAAAAACTCTCCTGAATAGTAGCAGCAGCCTCCTGTCCCACCTGTAAAGGTTAGGCTTCCATGAAAATTATGTGATCCTGTGGGAAAAATCATTGGCATGACCATGTGGTCTTATCCAGGAGAAAGGGGAGAAAAGGATGAAGCAACACCTGAACGTGGTTTGTATTTGTAAAAATAGCACTGACAAGGAGGGATCTCATGAAAGAACCACTTTTCCAGAAGGCAAGAGCCCTCCTTCTAAATAATCCCCACCCTAAGGTGAAACTCCCCTACGCAAATACCAGATTTATTCCCCAAAATAGTTTCTCCTCAGAGAATGAAAGGAGGGAATCCCACCCCATGCAGCCAAAGTGTGATTTTTCTGAAAAGTGACAAACTCCACCAGTTTCAGCAATGTCACAGAGATCAGAGGTGGGACTCAGTGAAAACGGAATAGGCCTCGGATTGTCCCCACCACCACAGGCTCACTTTGGTCCTGTCCAACTTCCACCTCAGCAGCACCAATTCCACAAAAACAGAAGCAGCAGGAGAGTGTGGAAGAGGCTGAAAATGTTTTCATGAGGAGAGGGGGTTTGGTCACCTCGCCTTTGAAGAGGCAGAGCAACAGCCAGGAGTTGGAGCCTTTAGAAATGGAGTTGTGTTGATGCTTCAGGTTTTAACTTTTCTATTTTTCAGGTTCTGTGCTGCTTTAGTGTGTGGCTCTGAGCTCCATATTATGGGATGGNTAACTCTGCCCAGCCTCTGCCTTCTCAAGGCATCAGTGTGAGGAGTTATAAATGGAGGGAGCTTTTAATCTCCAAGCGAGTTACAAATTGAAGGTGAACCTCATTAACTTGGACACTTTGTGTGTTAAAAAATGAGAAGCATTTCACCTAATGAGGAGCTCTTAATAGGTGTTGTTTTTTTTGCTAAATTATCATATTAAGCAGAAGATAATTAACAAGCATTTTCTTAATGTGGTGCTCTACTGATAAAATCTCATTGTCTATAAATCATCAAGACACAGAAGAAAAAAAAAAAACCAACAAAAATTGCTTTTTAATTATGCTGGGCATGATGGACAAAAAGTCCAGGTTCAATTGTTGGGGAACTAGAAGGGAAAGACAGGAATCTCCAACCTGCTGGGGCATGCATGAGGTCCCTTCAGGTAAATCAAACCTTTAGGGCTGGTTTTTAAAACACTTTACAGTACTTAGGGACTCTGATATGTCATTATTGAAATGGCTTCCTCAAGGGTATGGTGTGGCAGAAGTTTCAGAGGAAATGTCAGTTCCCAGTGATACTTTAGAGGAGATTGGGGTGTTTCCTCTAAGCAAAAAAAAAAAAAATCTGGAAAGGAAAGTGGGCCAAGATGAAGCCTTCAAGGTATTTAGGTATTTTTTGAAAGTAGTGGGATATTTAATACCCACCTGCTGTCAGAAAGATGCAGCACAGTGGTGATGCCCTGGCTCAGTGTGGCCTGAGAGCAGGGGACTGCCAACACAGCCATCCCTGGATGGCTTGGAGAGCAAAACTTGGGGAATTTCCAAAGCACCAAGGCCTCACCAAGCCCCTCTCAGCTGTGGCCAGCACTGCTCATTGTACACCAAGCCAGGAGATGTTGGAGGGGGCCCTCCAGTAAACCCAATGCTGGAAAGACAGGTTGGGATTTCTACCAGTTTTTACTCCATCAAAATAATATCCAAGAGTTTTCTGTATTAACCCTAACCCGTGTCCCTCTATCCCATGCTTAAGACATAAGAGACCTGTGCTTAAACCCAAAGCTGACCTGCAATTTCCCAAGTCCCTCCTGTTCTCCCAACCCAGCTGTCTATTTATCAGGACAATGTTTGCACAGGAGAATGGTTCCTGGAGAACCATTTTCCATAAATCCCTGCTTTATTCTTTAACTCTGTCCAGCCTCTGTTCTAGGACAGCCTTCTCAAGGCATCAAGACAGAGCTGGAGAGACAGCATGAGGTGAGAAGGGATGAGAGTGGAAAACAGGAGAAGAAGGAAGAGAACAGAGCCCTCAGCACGACCCTGTGTTGGGAGGGGAGCGGCTCTGAGCACAGCCCCCGTGTTTGGGACCCACCCTTGGCACTTCATTTCACATCCAGCAGCACGAGGACTTGTCAGAGGTAACTCAAGACCACCAGGAGCCTTCACCCAGAGCTCACACAGTGAAAACTCTTCCATCAGCACTCCCTCCCTGACAGCTCCTCTGCTTTTCCTCCTTATCTCACCTCTAGGTTATGGCCAGAGCTCAGCTGGAATCACCTGGGGCTGCGGCTGCACCAGCTCTGACCTCTGCTGAGAATGTTCTGGGGGCAGGGTGACCGACAGGGAGCTGCACACCCTGGGTGCCCTCTTCCTCCAGCCAGAGTGGGGAGGGCAGGGCTGTTTGTGGCTCTTACAGCGAATTTCCTCTGTGATTTATGGGCAGGGAAAAGCCATGTGTAAGTTAAAATTGCTTTCAGCATTCACGTGTCTGTGCCTATGTAATATATATAATATAAATCTTAATTATAAGTACATANATATAGAATATAGAATATAGAATATAGAATATAGAATGTAGAATATAGAATATAGAATATAGAATATAGAATATAGAATATATCTAGAATATATATAACTTTATATAATATATATAAAATCAAACCTAACAAAAAGGGGAGGCACAGGGATGTTTGCCAGGCTAGGAATGTGCATCAAGTTTTACAATTACCACTGCATTTCCCGGGCATTTGGCCACGAAAGCTCTGGATTGAATTGCTTAGCATCCCTCTCTCTGTCTCACTGTGACTCCTCTCTGAAGTTTCAAAAGGAGCTGTTTTTGTGAATGAGATAATCAGTGCTGGCTAATCAGCCTCCGTGTAATCCCTGCACCTCCAGAGCAGGCAACAAAGGCACATCCAGATAATCCCCTTGGGCTTTGCCTTGGAGCTGTCCGTGGGCCCTGTGGCAGGAGAGGAAGGAAGGATTATCCTGCCAAGAGCAGAAACACGTCTGTGTTCTTACAACTTGGGGCCTCCTCAGGCCACATTCCAGGTAAAGAACTCCAGGAATGAGGCCTGGGGCCACCAGCCCTGTGCCATCCCTGTAAGGATGGTGACCACAGAGGTGACCCTGTTGACCAGCAATGGGAAAGTCCCAGAGCCCTGAGCCCTGCAGATGGGACATCCCACCCACGAGATCATCTCCTCCAGCTGAGAACAGACCTCGACCACAGCTGTTGTGTTGTTTAATACTGTTCATTTTCTGTGCTGGTGAACGCTTTGCCTGTTAAATAAACAGGTTTTTTCCACTTTTCTCCAGGGAAATATTTTCCTGAACCAGTTGGAGGAGGGGCCGCTTGAATCTGCTTTCTAAAGAACCCCTTTGGAGGTTTTCTCCCAAATTTGCCCTAAACCAGGACAAAGGTGAAATCCCTTCCCAGCCCATAAACGGTGCCAGAGGTGAGAGGAGCAGGACCAGGGGAAAAGCAAAGCTGGGGTCACTGAGGGTGTCCCCTGTGCTCAGAGCACCTGAGGGAGGGAGAGGAGCTGCTCTGGGGTCTGGGCTGCTCCTGCATTTCACTACAGAGCCTCTGGATCAAAGAAACAGCAAAACCTGGGAGAAATCCCAGAAACTCCTAAATCCCCTATGGACTTTTGTGCTACGGACAAGGGTGTGCTGTGCAGGGAAATGTGGGCAGGAGCACAGCTGTGCCTGTGGCTGAGGGTGCACAAATGCACACCTGTGGCTGGCAAAAAAGCACATTTCTGTCCCCACATCCCCTGTAGGAGTCAATGTGCTGATAAAAAACAGCCTCAGAGCTGCCTCACTGAAACCAGGAGTGGTGAACATCCCTCCTTGGGATCTAAACTTGCTCTGCACTTCAGTTTAAAACACAGAAATCTGCATTCCCCTTTCTACAAAATCCACTCCAGAACGAAGCAGCTGTTCCTGTTGGCTGTCTTTGGAGAGCCCTGCTCCCTCCAGACAGGAATCTCCCGTGCTGACACACATCCACACCCACTTCTTCCTGCTCTGAGCGTCTCCAAAGGGAGCCATCACTCTCCCCAAAGCACTCTGCTGCTGTCAGTGCTGATAGGCAGTGTAATAATACCTTTTATTGGGTCAATACATCAGCTGGAAAACAGCAGCCAAGCCTTTCTGCAGGTGATGGCCAAAGAGTGACCCGTGTGAGTGGGCAGGATGGGCTGTTCCAACTCTGGGTCTGGCCTGAAAGGCAGGAGGGGGTATTTTCCTCTTTTCCAACAGGTAAGAGGGAGTATTTTCCTCTTTTCCAACAGGTAGCAGGCTGTATTTTCCTCTTTTCCAACAGGTAGCAGGCTGTATTTACATCTCTTCTTTTGTCTCTCGGTGCTTTATTGCATTTCCTGTTCTCTGAGCAGCCTCAATAAAACATCTTTCTGAAGGGTTCTGGGCTGTGCAGTAAATATCCTCCTTCATCTGCCAGCTCAGATAGGGATCAATCAATCAGAGCAAGTCCCTGTGGATGCCAGGGTGCATCACTCAAGGTTGGGGACCAGACAGGCAGGTGACAGCAGAAGGATTGCAGAGCTTCTGTTGGGAATTAACTCCCCCACCCACCCCACGGCTTGCCAAAGTAATACTAAGGAAAAAAAGGTGTTGGAGAATCCTCTAAAGATGGGAAAGTTCCGTGTCCCATCCTCAGCAGGGTTTCCTTAGGCAGCCTGGAGGGAACAGGCACCCCTGGAATCTCCCAGCTGGGTGGCTTGGTGTGGTCACAGCAGCACGCCTTGGGCTCTCCTGCCAGGGGACATCAAATCCAGCCATGGACTGGGGGGCACCACACGTGCAAGGACTTGGGAACCTTCCCGTGCCAAGGTGGGTCAGGACCAGGGTGGAATAATCTCCGTGGGCAGGGACTGATGGTGGCTTTGGGCTGCCAGTACACGAAATGCCTTTTCCAGCTGGTAAACCCAGCGTGGCTCCAGTTTGAGCCACAGGAGTCAGTGTCAGAGCAGGTGACAAGGAATCTGTCCCCATGGAAAGAGTTTCCCGACAAAGCCTTGACAATGAGGTTTTCCTGCTGCCCGTGCTTCCCAGCTTTGCAAGCGTCTCTGATATTAACTCTTTGGTGCCTTCCAAAATGCAAAGAGGAATCCAAAGGATGAATTTATTGCTCTGTTGTTAACACATTCAAATGTCAATATTGGCCTTGGGTGGGAGAGGGGAGTGTGGAATCTCTTCCTGAGAGGAAGCTGCGACCCTAAGTAACAATGACCTTTTAATTGGTCCATTATAAGGTCAGAGCTTGGCCACCATGCTGGGAGAGTTCCCTAAGCAGCTAATCCACTTAGCAGGGCCTGGATCTTTGGAGAGGGTGTAAGTGGTGTGGTTGTTGTCTGAGCTGCATCTGAGAGTCATTAAAGGGCTGCTTTGTGCAGGGAGAGTCTCGTTTTAACAGCATCAGCTCCCGGCTCCAGCAGGAATTACCCTTCACTGAAGCTGCAGCTATAGATTTCAGCTTATGGTTTCTGTGGATAATAAAGGACAGCTCTCAGACATCCTAGAAAAGGGCTTCCAACAGGAGTGGGGGAGCAGACAATCCATCCAGGCTCGGGAGTGAATGAAACCCCAGCTCTCTGCAGACAGCTGGACAGGGGAGGAGAGGCTGGGTAATGTGTGCAGGACAAGTTTCCTGAATTCCTGATTTCCTAATTTGGGATTTGCAAAAGGTTTATCCAAAGGGGAAAGGTGTCACTGATTACTTACAGAAACTCCTGACCAGACAGCACCAGCCAAATTCTGTCCTCTGGTCAGTTCACAGGGTGAGACAACAACTGAATCTGAAGGATTTGGGATTAGAATGGGGGAGGCTACAGGAATGACAGGAAGGCAAGGCCCTGTCCTGCATAGTGGGGAGGGTTATCAGAGGAAAAGAATGGCCATTCATCAATCCATGTGTTTTAAGGCCTCTCAGTGGTTAAAAACACTAAAGAGATGCTACAGAGAGAGAGCCTGAGTGAAACCTCAAAGCCAGCAGGGAGGGTTTGGCTTCCTTCCCCTGTCTGCTCTCCCTGCCTGTCACACTGGTGGGTCTACATCGGGATGCTGTGCTCTTCACCTTCCAAAAATGGTTATCCCAACTGCAGGGGACCCTCTAAACCCTTCCCTGGTCAGAGGGGCAGTCCTGAACATCTCCTGCAAGACAAAGAGCCCCAGTTACTGAGACATGAGCGGGTGGATGGAAGCTGGATGGCCCAGCAAGGGCAGTCGGACCACAGGGCTCACCACGAGGCTGCAACAGGACAAAGCCCTGCAGGCCCTCTCCTGAAAATGATGGGAATCACGGTGGGATCATCTACAGGGAGGAGAGCTCAGGCTGTGGAGGTGCAGACTGCTCAGGTGGGGCAAGATGACACCAAGAGCCAGGGTCAGAAGGGGCACCTGAGCCCCCCATGGCTCCTCGTGGTGACCACAGCCCTGGGATGAGCTGCCCCATGGACAGAGCTGCACTTTGCCCAATCTCCACCCCCTCATCCCTTCACACTCCTCTCTCCCCAGGTTTCTTCTCCCAGATAATCACTGCTCTGCCTCAGCCTCCCAGCCCCCAGACCCATCTGCATCTGAGCCAGCTTTGACTCCAGCCTCAGCCCAGATCAGAGCCTTGCAGACAGAAGCGTCTTTGTGCCCGAGCTGTGCCCTTTGGCTCGGCTCCTGATCTCAGCAGGCTGGATGTGTCCAGCTGTTTGTCTTGTGGGAAGGACAGGAGAGGGAGCTGAATGGAGCAGGAATCTATTCTTGGCTCCATCTCAGACTTCCTCCCTGACCCTTGACAAATGACCTCCTCTATCTATTCCCAGGGGTCATTCCCTGCCACAGTTGGTGTCCACTGGAAGTGCTCATAGCAGGAGGAGGATCAAAGGACGGAGGATAAATTTGGGTGGATGAATGTTGCTGCAATTGAGTCTAAAATCCAATTTTGGACTTCCCAGAATCTCAGATGGCCAAGGACTGCAAGGAAACAAGAGGAATTGTGCAGATTTACTGCCACATCTTCTTCGTCTCCCAGACCTTTTCCACCACCACATCCCAGCCCCACCCAGCACAGCTTCCTCCTCCTCTGGGCAGGATAAATCCAGACCCCACATCTGCCCCTTCCTCCCCATCTCTGGGGACATTGGTCTTACTGATGCCCCTCCACCTACTGCTGCACACCTCAAACCTGGAAAAGAACCACAATTTTGGCATTTCTCAAGTGTCTCAAGGGTCCACAGACCACATTCTTGGAGAGTTTGGGTCCTACACCCAAAAACTGGTTGTAGGCAAAACCAGATCAGGCCAAATTGAGATAAACAACGAGTTTAATGAGTGGGGTGTGATGTCACCTTGCCAGAGTCCCTGTGGGTCCCACAGCCAACGAGCAGAAATGTAGGTGGGTCGTCACCATTCTCAGGAGGTCCAGCAAGGATGGGAGGGATCTGGGAACAGATCTCCCCAGAGAAGTTGTGGAGTCCCCTTCCCTGGGGATACTCAAAAGCTGCCTGGACACAATCCTGAGTAGCTGCTGGAGCAGGGGGGGTTGGACTGGGTGACTTCCTGTGGCCTCCTCCCCATTCTGTGATTCTGGGATATCCATCCCAATCCTAATGAAATAACAAAAAACAAAAAAAAAAAAAAAAAAAAAAAAAAAAAAAAAAAAAAAAAAAAAAAAAAAAAAAAAACCTGGGAGAAGGTAGACCTGCACTCTGCACTGGAAGGTGATCACATTTCCTACATCCAGGCTGCAGTCAGACAACCCCAGGCAACCCATGGATCTGTCAGTCTGTCCTGCCACTACAAAGACCCCTCTTGGTCATTGCCACGAGGGCATGAAGACCCAACTGCTGGGTTTTTTGGGAGTCCCAGCAAGAGTGGGAACCCAATCCCCTGGGCCCTTTGGAGGGGGTTCCCCTGCTGAGTTCTTTTCCAAAGATGAAGAATATGCAGGATTCTCTTTCTCTTGGTCTTCAGGTTTTTGTTTATTCTTAAGTTCAGCACTGTCTGCACACCAGACTCAGCGTGTGAGAAGCGAGGCACAAAATGGACCCAAACACCCAAACCAAGGCACAAAATGTACCCAAACACCCAAACCAAGGCACAAAATGGGCCCCAAACACCCAAACCAAGGCACAAAATGGACCCAAACCAAGGCCTTTTAAAGCTGTTTAACCCAATTCCTTTCTAACACCTACTTTGTTTTTACTTTTCTACCAATAACTTCTACTGATCCATTCACGTAACTTCCACATTACTGCTTACTCTAACCAATAACTTTGTGCCACCAGTGCTACAGAAAATTGAGCTGAAGAAAGACAAGAAGGAAGAAGGGACAACACCCAAAATCCTCCATCTTGTCTCCTATTCACTCTCATATTAAAATCCTAAAACCCTAAATTCTTCACCCTGTGATAAACTACCACTATCACATACTATTACCTGTATGCTCTAACTCATCCCAGAGCTTTGGTGATTTTTTTTCCAGGGATGAAGGTTAAAAGCAGAGTTCTGCTGAGGGTCAGGGCTTCTTAAAACAGGCAGAGAGACATTCTCTGTGCCCTGGATTCCAACACCCAACAGAGCACTTCAATGTTCTTATTGCCTTCCACTCCCAAGAGATGAGCTCCACCACCATTCCCATGTCCATTTCCCCATTTTGATGATCACCCACGACTGCATTTCAGACATTCCATGGCAGGAAAAACAAAGGAGGACAAAGCTGAGCATCCCGGGGGAATGCGCTGAACTCCACCCTCGGGCCCACAAAGGTCAAACCCCAAAATTCTTAGAACTCATTTAAAGTCCAGATACAAGATTAATGTGACTGGCAAAGGACTAATTGGTTTCAGGACTAATTAAGTACATGTACTTGTCTTTGCTTAATCAGTGAAATTTCCAGTGGCATTAAAATGTCCAAGAATACAAATCCCAGGAGATTTAAAGCAAATAGTTAAAATCAACTTAGATCCAATTATCATATAAATCACTAATGACCTGGGTAAATTGGAAGCTCTTTGGCTCAGCCTCTAGGGAAGAATAAACCTGATAAAAATTAACATGGTACCTGGATTAATGCACAGGCTCAGGGGAATTCATGGCAAATATTCCAGGAGGACTTTTTCACTGACATTGTTATTCATTGCAAAATGCCAATATTTTTAAACAAACAGTTTCCACAGGAAGGTTTGGAGGAAACTTTCAGCAGGAACTTTGTGTTCAGCATCCAAAGCTAAAATCACTCAAGAATTGCCATTGCTGGGCATATTCCTGATGGATACTTTTCCTGGAGGGCAATTAGTAATTTCCATGTTGTCTTCCCACCCTCTGCTTTTCATCTTGCTCATGATTGCAGTCTGATATCCCAGTTATTAAAAAAAAAAAAAAAAAAAAAAAAAGGAAAAAAAAAAAAAAAAAAAAAGGCGATTAAAGATTTTGGGGTTGGGTTTGGATTGTTTTCATCCACACTCATTTTTAGGTGCAGGTACAGAAGATTCAGTCTCCACTAGGCACCTAAGCTGTCTCGTCTTGACCTGTTTATTTTGCTTATTCCAATCTTATTCTCCATTCTTGGGAACCTGAAGCTTGGAAAAAGTGGTACACGAAGGAGAAAAAAAAAAAAAGTATTAAATATGTGAATAATCTATGAAATACACTTTTTATACATCCAGTGATCACAAACCCCAGGGTTTGCCAAATTGCAATGCACTTTAGGAAGTGTTGCCAGTAACTGGCATTCGAATCCTGCAGAGTTCAGCCAGGAACTGCTCCCAGTCAGAAAATCCCTCCCACTCCAGAATGTCTGTTCTACTGCTAATTTATTAATGCCCCACCAAGGAGTTAATCTGAGTGCAGAGAGGCACAAATGGGACAAAGAATTCACAGCAAATATCTCACCCAGGACAGGATAAAGCGATTAAAGAGATGTCCTTGGACCTTGGGGTGTGTCTCACAGAAAACCAACATTCAGGTGCACCAGCCACCCCAAAAATATAGGAAATTAAAGCTGTGTTCCTCCACCCTGAGCAGCAGAGCTGTGTTTGGACATGATTTTGTCCTTGCCTTGTTATTCCAAGCTCCTGCTCTGGAATCAGAGCAGATTTTGTTGTGTCCACCCACGGGTGGTGAGAGGCACATTAAAGAGGATGCACCACAGGAGAGCTGCAGCTGCAAGAGGGGTCTGCTGGGGCAGAAACCCCTCCCAAAAGTCACATCAGCTCGAGCAGGGAACCTGGTTTTTACAGGATGGAGCCCATTCAAGGCACGCTGGGCATTAATTAATTAATTAATTAATTGGAGGCAGGGAGTTCCATTTTCCATTTCAAGGGAGGCTCCTGCCTTCCTCAGCAGAGCCTGTCCTGTCAAACCAAGGCATTGTGTCATCTCCAAGGGCTGTGGAGCAACACCCCCAGGAGAAGCAAGGGAGCCCCAACCCCTCCACCTGCAGGGCCCTCCTGGACCAGGCTGGGGCTGATGGTGCTTCAAAAGGCTGGGAAGAAACCCACCAGGGCTGCAGAACCAGGCCTGAAAGGACAATTCCCACCCGGCTCTGGACGGGATGTGACCCTCACACAGAGCTGGATTACTCTGATGTTACCCCAGAGGAACTCTGTGCTTTTAAATCCTTCCTGCTTTTTATTCCATCCCATCCCTGCATTGTGTTACCTTACAAAAGTAACAATACGCTGAATACAAAAGTATTAAACTGTGGAGATTTTTGGGTGTTTTTTGTTTTTTTTTTTGTTTTGTTTTGTTTTGTTTTTTTTGTTAGAGTTGGGATTAAATACGTGAGCTGGTATTTTTTGTTTGGACTTAGATGTTTATTAGTCTTTATCTATATTATGGTCTTAAAAACTGGGTTTTACAGTACTTTGCGCTAACGAACTAAAAATGGAGTTTTATCTTTCTTTCTATAAGGTTTTTTAAGGACAAACAGTTTAATTAAGGAATGATACTTAAATTATTTTTACTTTCAACTTAATAACTAATTAGTAGTGGTCTGTAATGCAGATTTTTTAATTTCCTTATACAATACTACTTAAATCCATGAAGAAGAAGGACTAGCTTCTGCCTTAAAACTTCTATCTTGCTTTATATATATTATTATATTCTAAAACTTTAAATCCTAAGTTTTCTACTGCGGGATCTTATATACTTTTATTTAAACTACACACCTATAATCTTAGTTCTATCATTCAATTTTGGAAGCTTTCTCTACGGCTTCAGGTCAAATGCAGTGTTCTCTTGGGGGTCAGTGTTTGTTAGCACAGAAAGTCTGAAATTCTCAGCAGCTAGAGTTCCAATGTTTAACCTAATTTTATATTAATTTATGGCCTCACTTGATGGCTCAGTGCCCAGCTCCAGAGGCAGCCCCGTGGCTGAGCCTGCCCACCCAGATATTCCTCACTCTGGACAATTCCATGCTGGGCTAAGCCAGGCCACATCCACGCGCTTCGGCCTTGGGTCTCAATTTTGGAGCTAAAAATATCTTCACATCTCTGTGAGCGCCGACTGGGCTGCACTCAGGCAGGGGGGGACATCCGAGGGGACAACCACGTCCTTCCTCACGTGACAAGTCACATTTGGCCTGGAGAAGTGGCTTTTCCCCAGGGAGTCAGGGCTTCGTCTGTACTCAGTTCATGAGATAAAAATAGGTCAGATCTTGTTCCCCCTCAGGCTTGTGGGTTTGGCTTTTTTCTCTTTGAGCTGGAAAATCCCTCCCTGACATTCCAGGGAGCTGAACCTGGGATTTCCCTGCACGTGGTGCAGGGTCAGTGACCACCTGCCCACCGCCTGTGGCTACCAGCCGGGCTGTCCCCAGAGCTGTGTTTGGGGTGGAAAGGCTGGAATTTCCTCTGCTGGCTGCAGTGCCCAGGATTGCCAGGGGAACACCCACGATCTTCAGGTTTTGGCTTTTCTATTTTCACGTTCTGTGCTGCTTTAGTGTGTGGCTCTGAGCTCCATATTATGGGATGGTGAGCTCTGTGCACAGAGCAGGCAGACAAAACAATTCCTTCTCCAGCTGGGGACCAAGGACAAATGATCCAAACCTCAGGCCCAAGAGCACAAACAACGTGGGCTGAAGAGAGAAAAACAAGAAGGATGGGACTTGTAGTGGTTTTGGTTTGTTAATTTAAGATTTTATTAATTGTGAGTTTTTTGGTTAATGTACTAATGAGTGGGGTGGGTTTAGTTAATTACTAGTGGGTTTGGTTAATTGCTAGTGCACTCACTTTTTGTTGTGAGGTAGGATTAGGAGAAAGGTAAAGTAGGCTTAAAACTTTAAAATGGTATAAAGAACAATTTATTAATCGTAATTAAAAGAAAGAGTAATAAGAATTAGAATAAAGCTTTTAGAATACTTTTCTTCTCACTATAACTTTTTCTTATTGATAATGTAAAGAAATAAAATTTAAAATTTTAGTCAGTTTATTACCTTTAGAATAGTTTCTTTTTAGTTTATTTAGGAAGAGAAGTCTTTCTTCTTAATGTTATGGAGTTTTTTTATAAGAAAAATAGGTTTTTTTGTGGTTCTTAATTTTTTACAAATAGTAGCTGCCCAGGGAAATCTATAATTGTGAGGTCTTTTTTATTTTTTATATGTTTTCTTTTTATGGTTGTGTTTATGGGTTATGTTAATTTATGGTATATAGTTTTAAAGATGAGATGTTTAAAGGTAAAAGCTTTTATTATTTATCTTTAAAATCATCTTTAGTTTTGGGAATAGAGATCTTTAGACTTTACGCTTCATAACCCAAAGCTGGAATTGGACAATGAACTCCAAGGTGCAAATGGAGCAGAACTGATCAAAGTGCCAGAGCCGTGCCCGGTGNAAAGAGTAATAAGAATTAGAATAAAGCTTTTAGAATACTTTTCTTCTCACTATAACTTTTTCTTATTGATAATGTAAAGAAATAAAATTTAAAATTTTAGTCAGTTTATTACCTTTAGAATAGTTTCTTTTTAGTTTATTTAGGAAGAGAAGTCTTTCTTCTTAATGTTATGGAGTTTTTTTATAAGAAAAATAGGTTTTTTTGTGGTTCTTAATTTTTTACAAATAGTAGCTGCCCAGGGAAATCTATAATTGTGAGGTCTTTTTTATTTTTTATATGTTTTCTTTTTATGGTTGTGTTTATGGGTTATGTTAATTTATGGTATATAGTTTTAAAGATGAGATGTTTAAAGGTAAAAGCTTTTATTATTTATCTTTAAAATCATCTTTAGTTTTGGGAATAGAGATCTTTAGACTTTACGCTTCATAACCCAAAGCTGGAATTGGACAATGAACTCCAAGATGCAAATGGAGCAGAACTTGTAAAAGTGCCAGAGCCGTGCCCGGTGTCCATTTTGTGCCCATTTTGGTTCCTCTTGGGTGCAGCCCTGGCTGGGCTCTTGTGCTGCCCAAGGTGGATCCATGGAGGAAATGCTTTTAATAAATCCCTGCTTTATTCTTTAACTCTGCCCAGCCTCTGTCCTAGGGCAGCCCTCACAAGGCATCACCCCCAGCCAATGGACACTGAAATTCCCGGGCTCTGTGGAGTGTAAACGTTGGCAAACACAGATCTGGCTGTTGTGGAGCTGATGGGAGAGCACAGGGAACCCAACCCCAAACCCATGGGGTGAGGAAGGAATTGTCTGTGCACAGGGACCCACAGGAGACACCGTTCCCTGCACAGCCAAGGCTCCAAATGCAGCTGCTGGGATAAAATCCAGGGACAGCCCGGGGCTGGGTGACAGGGACAGCACTCAGGGGTGCTTGAAGATGTGTCTTTTAAGATCGTGGGGGCTTTAAAGAGTTTAGCCCCTCGCTGTAAAAATGAAGTCAAACGCTGTCATGTACTCCCAACCCCTTTAAAGCTTCCAGCACATCCCTTGAAATTTAAAAAATAAAAATTAAAAAAAAAAAAAGGGGGGAATATTTTAATCTGGAAAACCCCTCAACCATCAAAGTAGTCCAAAGGAATCCTAACAAACAACAGCATTTTGAGCACAGCAAATAAAACCCACACCCTGCCCCGGGGGAAGTTACACCACAGCCACACTGGGAGCCTTCACCTCCCGCCTCTCCCCAGTGGCAGGGCAGACCCCTGGGGCTTTTCCCTCAGCTTTTCCATGTCCCACCGCTGCTGTTTAATGAATAAAGCCTAATCAATAGTCCTAATCAAGCTTCCCAGGTGGCAGGAGGGAGGGAGACACCTCAAAATCACCATTTCAGTGGGAGAATTGATTCTCCCTCCAGTGACTCTGCACCCCAGGTCACAAATCTGACTTTTTGTTCAGCTCTGACTGGGTATGGCCTTGCCAACATGGACAGATGTCCCCAGTGTCACATCACCCAGCCAAGGCAGAGTGCCCAGGATGTCCCAGCTGCAGCCTGAGAGGATTTTCCAACATCCCAGCGCTGCGTGGAATTGATTTTCCTGGGAATTGGTGGTGTTAATGCTACATGAATCCACCCCATCTCTTGGCAGGTGCTTCTAGGAGCAGGGTTTGGAGTGGCTGGTGACCAAGGAAGGGATGTCACAGCCCAGCAGGGGAAAGTTTACCTCAGTGCCTCTTAGCAGGGCATTTTTGGGGGTATTTCTCCTTGGAGAAACTTTTCGTGTGTCCAGGGTTTTCCAGCAAATGTTTTCTGTCTCCAGAGCAACACAGCTCGGTGAGCAGGGAGAGCCTGCCTGCTCCTCAGGGGGGGAAGGAGAAGCAGATTCCCTGGAAAATTCAGCTCCTGGCTCTTCTGCCAAGGCCACCAGCACTGGGACCAGCGGGTGCCTCTGCACAAACCCCTCTGGGCTGGATCCAGGGTGATCCCCTGGGTCTTTTCCAATCCAAACCATTCCAGGATTCTGTCATCACTGGCCTGAGGTGGGGCTGAGCCTCCTGCTCCTGCCAGGCTGCTCCAGGACAGGAAAAACCCAGCATCCAACAAGCCTCAGGTGCCCCAGGTTCTCCCTCTCCAGCTTTTTGGTGAATGAATTAAAACCAAAAACTGGTCTCATGACAGAAAACTGCTGCATCCAGCAAAGACCAGGGATCAGCAGGCAGGCAGCTGATCCCTGAGGATCCTCAGGATGGGATTAATTCCCCAAACAAATTCCCTTAGAGGCACAAAGATCGATGCTCCCCCTGCTTTTGTCCCGTGTTTGATGGGATAGGGATAAACAGGGAGCACAGAGAGCTGAAGAGGGAAGAGATCAACCTCAGGATGTCAAGGCTCCACCCAGAGATGCCCTGCATCATCCACGCCCTCCAGGTGATGCCTGAGAGGCTGCCTAGAACAGAGGCTAGACAGAGGAAAAGGAATAAAGCAGGGACTTATTTGTGGGAAATGGAAAGATGGAAACTGCCACAGACACTGGAGGGTTTAACCTGCAGCCTTAGAAGAAGCTTAGATTGATGTAAAAGTAAAGTACACAGACATTAAGTAGAAATATCATAAACTTGGCCTTCTGTAGTTGTGAGAATATGCCCTAAATAAGAAACTGTATTGGTGAGATGGTGAAGGGTTTATAATGTAAAAATGCAATTGTATAGAATAATTTAAGAGTTTAGAAGTTATGGTAGAATCATATGTGTGTATGTGTGGTAGCAGCCCGTTAGATAAAAGTATGTGCAATGCAGCAGAAGTGATAGGTGTGAGTAGATAGAAGTGATAGATAGTGAGTAAAGGTGATAGGTTGGAAAAGCAAAATAAACTTTGTGGCAACTGCCCATTAGATTAGAAAGTTCTATATTGCCTTGCAACGAAGAACTTGGTGACCATCTTGAGCTATATTCGATTGCTTGCTCTCTTAAATCTCACAGCCTCTGAGGCTGATGTTTGTTTGAGCAATAAATAGTTTTTAACCCTTCAATTAATGCAGTGACAATAACATTTATTGAAAAGGCCTTCAAAGGATTCAGCTTGGGCAGTGCAAGAGCCATGGTCCATCAAAGATGGACTCAGAGTCATGAGTTTTCACACTTTGATAGGTTTTGCTCCATTTCCATATTGGGGTTAATTGTCCAGTTACAGCTCCAGGTTGTGCAGTCCCATCCTCCCAGATTGCTCTCCTCAATTCTCTGTTGTTTGTACTTTTTTATACTGGATTTATACTGGTTTTATACTGGTTTTATACTGTTTTATACTGTTTTTATACTTTTTGGGCCCAAAGCTTCAACAGTGCCCTTGGTTCTGGGGCTGGAAAAGGATTGTTTTGTCTGGAGGAACTGTGAGGAAAACCTGCCAACACTTAATGTGAAGTTCAGAGTCACACATTAATGCAGAATCTGGAAATTATAGAAGCTAAGACTGAAGGCACCACAGGGATCTCACCCACCCCTCTCCACAGGAGCAGAGCATTCCCAGCCTCTGGGTGCAGAGCTGAGCTCAGCACAGAGCAGAGGGCTGGGTTTAATGTCCTGAATGCCATTTTTGTGTCCCTGTTTCACGAGCCTGTGGTGAAGAGCTCCCTGTCACTGACATTTTATAAGTTTCTTAGATGGAAACTTGCTGGACATTTTTCCTTCCATGGGAAAGCTGACTTCTCTGCAGATTTCTGTAAAAACAAACCCGTGTCTGTGTGTGGACTCAAGGACAGCAGATGCATTCCTTTGCTCTGTCTCCTGATACAGGAGATGCAGTTTTCTCTTTCTAGCCAATAATGTAGAGGTTGTAATCTCTCTGACTTTGTGAGCACTGGGGAGTCTTGCTCTGAACATGAAGGAAAGAACATGGAACTCTGAATGTGGGCACCTTAGCCCTAAAACCTTCTGAATAATGGAGTCATTCTAATAAATCATATCAGCCTTCTGATACTGGAGTCAAGGAGCCTCATTCAGCACCCAATGCAGAACCCAGAGAAACAAACAGCATTCCAGGCACAGATCCTTTTAAAACAACAGTTCCCAGCAGCAGCTCCAGCCCCAGCACAGCCTGGCAGGGCCCAGCCCCGGTTCCCTGAAGGAGCAGCCGGGTGGGAATGAAGACAAAGCACTGGGAGGGTTGGAGGGACGACAGGCAGAGCTGCTCCCCAGCCTGGCTGCTCAGCCAGCACCCAAACAAGGACACAAATCAATGCAGAGTGTTTGAACTCCAGAGAGAAAGGGAAAATCAACACATCCATCACACTCTGGCACACATCCACTCGAGCTGGAGCACTGGCAGAGCTTTGGAGTGATGGAGCAGCTGCATTAATGCAGGCTGGGATGGGCATTCAAAGGATGTGGGGTCCCTTTTCCTTCACTTAGAGGGAAAATGCTTCCCAGTCACCCTCAGTGTCATCATTGGGATACACATATTTTCCATTAAAAAAAAGGATTTAGCCCCACTTTAAGGAAGGGACACTGAGGGGATCAATCCTACCCCTCGGCTGAGCTTTGGAGAGGGAGAATAAATTTGGGTTAGGAAAGATATTGGGGAGGGATTCCTGGCTGGGAGGGTGGGCAGGCCCTGGCACAGGGTGCCCAGAGAAGCTGTGGCTGCCCTTGGATCCCTGGAAGTGTCCAAGGCCAAGCTGGACAGGGCTTGGAGCAGCCTGGGACAGTGGAAGGTGTCCCTGCCATGGAGGGGTGGAATGAGATGAATTTTAAAGTTCCTTCCCACCCAAGCCTTTCCAGGATTCTATACATGGAGCAGGAGAGGGATGAGAAGCCAGACCACAAGCACAGATCCTCACTTCTTTTCTAGCTCTGGAACATGGAAGAGGCTCCCAGGGCCCTCCTGTCCCTCCCTGTGTCCCCACCTCATTAAGGAGATGGAGTTCAGTGCAGCCCAGTGTGACTGCAGGCACAGCCTGGAGTTTATTAAACCCTGCCCAGCATTGATTCTTTTTCCCTGTCAGTGATTAGCAGCATTTGGGGGGCCCTGGGCATACAAATGAAGCTTCAGCTGGATTCCAAGGAGCTTGGTTGGTCAGTTCTGTCTGACACTGGGTGCTTTGGCAATACCAGAGGGGGAAGTTGTCTTCTCCCCAGCCTGGATGTCTGGAACACCACAATGTTCCACAACCTGCTCCTTCTTCCCATTGCTTGGAAATTCCAAGCAATCCAGCCTAACAAACAACTGCTGCACCACTTTGTCCAGGTTATTAAGATCATGGCTATCAGACTGCTCTGAGCATTTCAAAGAGCCCAAGAACAAGGGACAAATTTATAAAAATCAGATTTAATGAGGAGGTTCTTCATAGTGGGAGTCATTTAGGGAGACTTTCCCACCTGGCAGGAGTCACTGCACTCTGTCAGGGTCTCCTGCAGAGATCCAGTCTGTCTGCACACCCTGGTGGGCACTTCCAACCTGCTCCTCTTTTGTCATGGCTGTGACCTGACTTTGCCCAGAAAAATGCAGAAGTGCACATTTGGATTCATCACAGAACCATGGAACGGTTTGGGTTGGGAAGAATCTTAAAAATCATCCTGTTCCAACCCCCTGCAGGGGCAGGGACACCTCCCACTGTCCCAGGCTGCTCCAGCCCCAGTGTCCAGCCTGGCCTTGGGCACTTCCAGGGATCCAGGGACAGCCCCGGCTGCTCTGGGAATTCCAGCCCAGGCAGGAATTCCTTCCCAATATCCCATCTAACCCTGCTCCCTTTAACCAGATTTGGAGAGAAAAGCACCAGGACCTACCTCCAGCTCCCAGATCAGCTGGTTTGAATCTTGGACAGAAACACCAATGCAGAGATCCACCAAAATCCATCAGAAACACTCTCCTGAGCATTCCCAAGGCTCACCAGGGTCACACAAAGAGACTGGGAGGATTTAATCAGAGTTAAACTCAGATTTATAACCACAGACTCATTTCTAAACCTGCACCACTTTGGGGTCACTGCCCAAGCTCACAAGGTTGGAGCAGAAGCCCTTCAAATCCCTGTGGGATCCAGCAAAAGGGAAAACTTGGAGCAGCCCCGTGGGTATTCCCATGCTCCCTACAAGGATAAGGAGACACTTTGTGGGGAGCACTGCTGCAGAGGGCACAAACCCCTCCCTTTTCCCTAAAAACAGGATGCAGCTCTCTGGATTTCTCCAACCCAGGGTGTGAGTGCAGGATTTTTTGAACCAATGTTGGTGTGAAAACAGAAGGTTTGGAAAACGAACTCATCAAGGACGCTGCAAACTCTTGGATTTAGGGAGCAGGTTTTGTGCCAGACCATGTGGTGCCAGCCACCAAAGCGTGACCAGAGACGCTTCAATGATCCCAAATAATTCCCTTTTAATGGGCAAAATGAGACTTGGTGCAAATTGGCCAAACATCTGCCAGGGAGGGGTGAGGTGAAGTTCATCCTGCCCCAGGGAGGGAAAGGATCTTCTGGATCTGTCTGGAGGCACACAAGGGCTTCATCCAACACATCCAAATCCTTTTCTGTGACATCTCCTTCTGATACCTCTCCCCCACCAGCCTGCCAGGCCCAGGGGTCTCCTCTCGCAGAAAATGCACCCAGACCCCCAGAACTGCAAATCACAACAGCTCTGTGAGGAAAAGGCGATTTTGCTGTTTTATTGGAGGTTTGAAATTGCAGGGAGCTCTGAAATCTGTAAAACAGGGCTGTGCTTCCACTGCCACAGAGACATTCAGCCAGAGTCTCTCCCCACCATGCCCAGGCTCACCTGCTGATATTCCCTTTTTACCAACACAGGGCCAATGAGGAAAGCCAGTCCAGGGCAAATCAGTGCCCAAAAAACCAGTGAGCATCAAACCAGTGCCCAAAAAAACAGTGCCCATCAAACCAATGCCCAATAAACCCCTGCCCAAAAAAACAGTGCCCAAAAAACCAGTGCCCAAAAAAACAGTGAGCATCAAACCAGTGCCCAAAAAAACCAGTGCCCAAAAAACCAGTGCCCATCAAACCAGTGCCCAAAAAACCAGTGCCCAAAAAACCAGTGCCCAAAAAACCAGTGCACAGCAGTTACCCCAAAACTCTCCCTGAGCACCCCGTGCTGTCCCCCCACTTCAAAACCTGGGTGCTGATCCCCTGATCCCCCCAAGCCCAGCCTTCCTTTGCTCCTTATCTCCATTACAGAAGCCCCCAGTATCCTCTTCTTGTCTGTGTCTTAAATCTTAATTTTAAAATGGCTCTCACGTCTCAGGAACACTGAGAAAATGCCCAGAATAAACATTTGCCTTTTTAATCAGAGCACACACGAGGAGTGACCGCTGGGGAGAGCCCAGCAGCTGTGGCCAGATGTGTCCTCAGGTTGATCCCAAGCTGTTGTCACTCCCCAGCACCCCCAGGAGCAGACAGGCACAGCTCCCTCTATTCCAGCAAACCAGACGGGGTCAGGGCACAGAGCAAAGTCCAGCTCACAATTACACATCCTTTCAAGCTCTGGCAGCTCTGTCACAGCCTCAGAGCCCCCTGAGCAGCCTCCCAGCCCCTGGGCAGGCCCAGGAGCTCTTACCTGGGCTAAAGGACTCTGAATCATGGGATGGTTTGGGTGGGAAGGACCTTAAAGCTCATCTTGCTCCAAGACACCTTCCCCTATCCCAGGCTGCTTCAAGCCCTGTCCAGCCTGGCCTTACCAAAACCAGACTGGGTTTGCTCACCCTGTTCTGGAAAATGAGGATATTTCATCGTGGAAGCAGAGCTATGCCACACTGAATTATCTCTTTGCTGTTTTGTTTGTGGTGGACAAACAGCCCCGGGCTCTTTGCACCCTGTGCTCTGGAAATGCCACCTTGCTGCAGAGCCCTCCTCACCTCCAGGGGTGGAGTTGTTCAGAGAAAGGGGCAGAGAGGGTCAAAGGAGGAATTCTGTAAAAAAAAAAAAAAAAAAAAAAAAAAACAGACCCCAGGCTGTTCCCCAGGAGCCCCAAAAGCTGGGAGCAGCGTGGCCCTTGAGTGCCACCCTCCTGCCCTGAGATCTCACAGCTCCTGGCCAGGGGAAAAGCCTCACTCAGCCTCAGGAGGGTTTGGGCAGAGCTGTCACCAACCCCTGCACCCCAAACTTCAGTGCCTGATGCTTTTACATTCCACCTTTGGAGCTGGGAAGAAAGAGGAGCCCCCTTCCCATCTGCAGGGAATGGCTGGGATGGGAGCACAGCCAGAGGGATGGGGCAGGTTTGGGGAGTGTGGGAACTTGGGGGGGACCCTGGCTGCCCCACCCCCTCCTGCCACCCAGGCTGGGGGAAAAACTGGGGAAAAGAACGTGCTGAGAGATTTTCAGTGTGCTGTCACCATGGAAACCCCTTCCCCAGCATCCCAGGGATGCTCATGGTGCAGGGTGGCCCCAGAGCCCTGGGAGAGCACCCCGGGGTGGGAATGGGGCAGGTGAAACAGATCAGGGGAGTCCTCCTGAGAGTTAGGGAGTGCCCCTAAGAGCAGGACTGTCGTAGACATTTTATAAATTTCTTGGATGCAAACTTGCTGAGTTTTTCCTTCCATGGGAAAAGCTCACTTCTGAGCAGATTTCTGTAAAAACAAATCTTTGTGTGTGTGGTTTCAAGGACATGAGTGTCTGGCTGTTCTGGCTCCCACAGAGGAGATGAGAACTGTCTCTCTTTGTTAACCTATGAGGTGAACAATTCTTATCCTGGAATTCTGAGCATTCCAGGAGTCTTGTACTGACCATGAAGGAGAAATCATGTTAGCCTTTAACCCAAAATCTTCTGAACAATGGAGTAATTTTAATAAAATATATAAACCTTCTGATACTGGAGTCAAAGAGTCCTGATTCATCACCCCACTCAAGAAGCAATCACAACACAGGACAGGGCCGGTCTGCACATGTCAGCCACGGGGAGTGACAAACTGAGGAGCCTGCAGGGACATCCTGGGGGCCACCAGGGCAACGGGGCCAGTCCAGGGTGCTGCAAACTGATAAAGGGTCAGAAAGAAATTCCTTTTAGTCCCATCCCCTGGAGTTACCCACCATGGGGAATCTGCTCCTGGACACAAAACCAGGCGAGCAGGATAGGGAAGATATTCCATAAAAACACCCTGCTGAGCACTGCCTCCTGCAGCAGCTCTCCTCAGGCCCATCACAGTGCCCTTCCCAGGAGCCCTGCTCCCTTCTCCAGCCCATGCTTGAGCCAACCCCATCCTGGGCTTGGAAAAACCCAGAAAAACCCAGAAAAAAACCCCAGAAAAAAACCCAGAAAAACCTCCCAAACTCATAAGGTGCTCACAGGGAGCCGTGCCAATCCCGTTCTGCTTCCCAGGAAAGTGGTGCAGGATGGATGGAGGATGGATGAGACACCCAGACCCCACCATCACCATCTCCCTGTCCTCCACCACCTCAAGCAGCTGTTCCCAGGTCTTTGCAAGACCAGGTCTGCAGGAAAGGAATTTAAGGAATTTTGGGGCCACACCATCATCTCCTGGAGGTGCAACAGAAAGACCTGGAGGTGGCAAACCCCACCTTGAACCGTGCACGTGGTTTTGGGCTCCATTGTCCTGCTGGGAAGCTGAGCTGGATCAGGATGCACATTTTGGAGGTGTTTGACAGTTTTTCAGCGTGTCTCAGGGTTGTTTTTTTGTTTTGTTTTGTTTGTTTTGTGCCACACAGTATTTATTGTGTGTTTTACCAAACGGCGAGAAAGATGTAAACAGCAAATGATCAAAGCAGGAGATCTTTTCTGTCTAAAGGCAGGCGAGCCAGATGGAGTTAATTAATGAAGATGTTTAGCAAGAGAAGGGTTGGTGTGCAAACAGGTTGTTCCCAGAAGTGTCAATCTAATCCAATAAACAACTTGTGGGGGTGTAAGAAACGCTGCTTTTGTCCCTTCCTTCCCATCACAAAGAGCTCGGTGAAAACTTTTTTTTTTGTGGCTGTTTCATCCTGAAGAGAGGGTTTGAATTAACAGCACCCAAAAAAATAATTCCCTGTTCCTTTTGGAAACATCCTCGTCTGCCTGTCTAGATCCTGTTGCTTGAGGCAAAAGAGGACTCAGGGATCCAGAAGCAAATTCCACGCTCAGCCTGCCAGCAGGGGAATTAATTATGAAGGGAATTATTAATTATGGCCAACAATAACGATGTGGACATCACTGCACCACTGCAGCCAGCCAGGAACCCTCTTCCCCACCAGAGGATAATTCAGGATGTTGTGTCAGGTTTTATTTTTATTCCACACGATATTACCAGACATAAACCTCTGTGATGCCCTGAGTGACGGCCCCTTCCATCACCCTGCTCTGTGATCCCCCCATCTCTCAGGTTTGCAGTCCAGCTTTCTGCCACAGATTATTGATCAATCATCTGGCTCGTGCTGCAGCAGGGTGGGAGGCCAAGCTGAGGAAAGAGGAGCTGGGACAGCAGGGATGTGTGCAGGGCCATATGGGGGTGTTCAGAATTCCTGGGGGCTGCGGGGATGGGGATCCAACGGTGTCAGCATTGCCCAGCAGAGAGAGGAGGGAGCTGAGGGAGATTCCAGAGCAGAGCAAGGAGTTGGCTCCATCTGCATCCAATTGATCAGCTGCAGGATGGACCATGGGGACAAAACAATGATCCAAGTCTTCTTATTCATGGAAACCCAGACTGGTTTGGGTTGGAAGGGACCCTAAAGTCCACCCAGTGCCACCCCAGCCATGGCAGGGACACCTGCCACTGTCCCAGGCTGCTCCAAGCTCCAATGTCCAACCTGGCATGGGACACTGCCAGGGATGGAAACCACAGCAGGTCCTCAGTGAGGGCAAAGGGATGTTATTTTTGTGCAGAAAAAGTCTGAAATCTGTTTCTGTGCACCCTTACCTGGGTTTTTCTGCGCTCAGGGTCTGAGACATGTGGAGTTAAATGACACTGCTGGAAAAGGAGCTTCCAAATGCATGCTGGAAGGGATGGAGTGGGACTGCAGGAGGAAGAGGCACTGACTCAAGGGCTTCCAGCTGTAGGTGGTGAAGAGGGGGTGGTACAACCCTGAAATGAAATTATCCTGGTGGTTACTTTCCCTGTGTCTCTGACATCTCCCAAGAGCCTGATGTGACCACAGCAGCTTGGGGTTGCTGTTCCCTCTGGACAAACAGGTTTAGGGCAGCTATACCAAGGACAAACACCAAATTAGAATTTCCCCTGGGTAAAGAAGTCTCCTGGCACCTCAGCACCTGCACAAGGGCCAGGCTCGATGCGTCTCAAAGCAGGAAAGTTCCCAGCTGTGGGATGATGGAGCAGGAATGTGACTGGGACATGGCCTCCCTCGTCTTCATCTCACATTCCCACCAGTCTGGGATGGAAAAGGAGGTGGGAGGAAGGGTGGACCTGGATGGTTTTGGCAGTGGCAGCCCTGTGTTGGCATCTCCACGGGAGATCCATTCCCAGTGAGGATCTGGTTGGTCAGGGTGAACATTCCCTCTGGGGCTCCTGAGGGAGTGAGGGGATCTCCAAGGTCCCTTCCAACCCCAACCACCCTGTGATCTTGTGAACTTTCAGGTAAAGTTTTAGACCCAAATGGGGCGAGATTTGCTGTGTTATCCCCACACCCTGGCTAGGAAAGGTCAGATTTGTTTTTAGACCCACCGACACCGTGAGTGCTGCAGAGCAGACACCTCCCTGGATCGATTACAGCTTTTAAAAATTATCCCTAAGGAATGAAAGGTTTGGCATTCACACCTCCTTAGGTGGCTGTAACCACAGTGAATTAACATGGAACTGCAGCCCAAGGGACCTACCTGGAGCCTGGAACGGCCTCCATGAACACAATTTATGTGAAGTAGCAGCGATCTTTGTGTCTGGTTCTTCTGCAACTTGGCTGCTCTCCGGGTCTGCCTTGAAGGGAGATTTCCTGGCCATGGGGACAAGGCCACTGCCCTGATGGGTGTCTGAAACCCCAGCCCAGGGGTACTGAACACCTGAAACCCCAGCCCAGGGGCACTGAACACCTGAAACCCCAGCCCAGGGGCACTGAACACCTGAAACCACAGCCCAGGTGTGTTTTACACCTGAAACTCCAGACCAGGGGTATTGAACACCACAGCCCAGGTGTATTTAGCACCTGAAACCACTGGTGTTTCAGGTGTACTGAACACCTGAAACTCCAGCCCAGGGGTATTGAGCACCTGAAACCACAGGTAGGTGTATTTAACACCACAGCCCAGGTGTATTTAACACCTGAACACACAGCCCAGGTTTATTTAACACCTGAAAACACAGCTAGGTGTAATTAAACCCATGGCCCAGGTGTATTTAACACCTGAACACACAGCCCAGGTGTATTTCACACCTGAAACCACAGGTAGGTGTATTTAACACCACAGCCCAGGTGTATTTAACACCTGAACACACAGCCCAGGTTTATTTAACACCTGAAATCACAGGTAGGTGTATTTAACACCACAGCCCAGGTGTATTTAAAACCACAGCCCAGGTTTATTTAACACCTGAAACCACAGGTAGGTGTATTTAACACCACAGCCCAGGTGTATTGAACACCTGAAAACACAGCCCAGGTTTATTTAACACCTGAAACCACAGGCCAGGTCTGTTTTAACACCTGAAACTCCAGCCCAGGTGTATTTAACACCTGAAAGCCCAGCCCAGGTGTGTTTCAGAGCTGTGTGCTCAGGACCATGACCCCTCTGCAGGCACCACCATCCCAGGGATGGAGCTGCACTGCAGGTCCCACATCCCCACACTCCTGCTGCTTCTCCTAGGACTGGAACAGAAAAAAAGAATTTTGGTTTTGTTCCTTTTCCCTGCCCCCTCAGCAAAGAGAAGGGCATGAAATGCAAGCAGGTTAGAGAGAATTTCCCTGGCCATATTTCACACTGCCCCCGATCCCTTCTTTCCTGCTGAGGATTCCCAGCCTGAATATTGAGTAACCCGAGCTCCCAAACACTCTGGAGGTGATGGATTGCTGCTGAATGCAGGCTGAAGTTTTAAGCCAACAATTTCTTTTCTCTGAAGACTTTCCCCCCTCCCCTCTCAGAAACTGGGGGGCAGAGCACCTCAGAATCGTTTTTATGACCAGTGCTGTCTCCTCCAGGGCAACTGGGATCTTTAAGGGATGCTGGGTTATGAATTGCTCTCATTACTCGGGGGGAAAACTGCCCAGGGCCACGTTGGTGTTTTTTTGTGCATGATCCTGCTCTGTGTGAGGGGATTAATCACCACTTTTAAGGAGGATCAGAGCTGAAATGATTTAACCTCTGAGCAGAAACTCCATTTAAAATGGAAGGAGCCCACTCAGAGCCTGCTTGGATCCTTCTCCTTCCTGCACCAGGGAGGGAATTGAGGCTCCTCAGGGGCAGCTGGGATGGACCTGGGCAGAAGTAATCCCCTAAATCAAGTGGAGAATAACTTCTGGGGAAGGAAAGAGATCACTGAAGAACAAACCCAGGAGAAGGGCTGAACCTCCAGAACATCAGTTCCGTGTTTCTGCTGCTTGTTTTAGTTTGTTGGAAGTCAGAGTGGGACACATTGTACACCACCCCCTAAAAAAATTAAATAATCACTGAAAAAAAGGGGCAGCTTCCTATTAATCCAACAGCATTAAACACATTTAATAAAAAGTTGTCTCTGCTTGAGGGTCATGAACTTCCTACAGGCAGCTTTTGGGGCCCTGCCTGCCCACAGCACCTCGTGGTCTTGAGCAGATGATTGCTGCAGGCTGAGATCCCAGGGAAAAAATACCACCACGTGATCCACAGGGACAGCAGTGACAAATGGATATTTTGGTATTTTTGAACCAAGCTGGGCAAAGCGGTTGTTTGGTGTTTCTCACCTGCCGAGCTCCAGGGCAGAGCTGCTGAACCATTTCAGCTTCCCCAGCAAACCCTGGGGGTCCCAGGGAGGACACGGTGGCCACACAGCCCCAGCACAGACCCAATACCACTCCTGAATTCCTAAGTAAGCTCAGAAACAGGGGAGGAGCAGCCACCCACAGGGCCAGAGCCCGCTCTTGGTGGGTCCCTCTCACACCCTGTGCTCACACCTTCTCCCCTCCAGGCCCAGGAGCCTTCTCCAGCCTGGCAGGGTCACTTCCACCAGGAAACTTCCTCCAGGAAACAGAGGCATGGAAAGGCTGAATGATGCATTTAGTGATGCTCAAATTAGAAACCAAACCCCTGATCACAGAATCGTGGGGTTGGAGAAGATCATGAGACCATCGAGCCCAAGCTGTGCTTGATCCCAACCTTGTCCCCAGCCCAGAGCTCTGAGTGCCACATCCAGGAATTCCTGGGACACCCCTAGGGATGGGCACTCCAAACCTCCCTGGACATGCCCTGCCAAGGCCTGATCACCCTTTCCATGGGGAAATTCCTGCTGATGCCCAACCTGGGTGACGTCCATGGAGCACTGGAATTTTTTGGACGGACCAAAACTCAAATTCTTCTTGGTTCTACTGAGGAAAGGAGGTGACAGCACCTTTTGGAGCCCTTGAGTCCCACCACCTGGAACGTTCAAAAAACACCTGGAGGTGGCCCTTGAGGACGTGGTGTAGTGGTGGCTGTGGGCTGGATCTGATGATATTTTCCAACCTTAACGATTCCACGACCTCACCTTGAGCACGGGGTCTCCTGGGAGCTGCAGGAAGCTCCAACCTCGCTGGGCAGCAGAAGGGAAGGACCTGAAAGGCCACCAGGTCCCAGAGAGTGACCCCAGGCAGTGGGGGGAGCTGAGGGAGCCCTGAGTCACCGGGGTTTGGTGACACACTCGGGTTTGATTCTCTCTCTGGTTCCTTGGTAACAGCTCTGCTCAAACCCCCCAAAGTGCTGCCACGTCAGACTGAAATCCTTCCATTTAAAGGGAAAAAAGCCCCACAGCAAGGCCAGACTGGGTGGTGATTCAGAGGCTCCTGAGGGTGCACTCGGCATCCGAGTAGCACGTGGAGATCACTGGAGGAGGGAATGGTTCTGATCAGAGGCACATCCCAGAACTCAGGGTGCTTCCCAGGAAAATACACACTCCAGAGGGCCTGGAGTGGATCACAGCCAGCTCTTGTTTGACTGCAGGTTATTTAATATCCCTTGATGTCTCTCTGCCACCTCCTCTCTCCAGCAATTTCTCCCCAAACCTGCAGGAAGGAAGAACTCAGCCACTCCTGTGCCCTTGCTGCTCCTCCCAGACCAAACTGGGACCAAGGCACAGGAGCTGGGAGATTTCCCTTCTATTTGATGCTAAAAAAGTGGTTTTCTTTCTAAATCAGTTCCATCTACCTGCTACATCCTCACTCGGGTGTCGCATTCCCAGCACTTCACATTATTCCCAAAAATAGCAACAGGATCAACTTCCACAGTGTAAAACCACAAATCTCCCCTGCTCTGCTCCCTTCCTGTGCTCCTGCAGCTGGATCCTGGTCACAGACTTCCCTTGGCAAAGGTAATTTCTTCAGGTTTCATTTGTCTGCCCAGTTCCAGGAGTGGGACTTTGAGCAAAACCAGAGATCAGAGCCCTTCCCCTGGCCACAAACAGCCCCTGGCTATCAGCCAGACCTCACTCAATGCTCCCAACTCCTGTATCAGGCTCTGCTGTTTAAAGCAGCTCTGGGATTCAGATTTCTTCTTTGCCTGCTTTTCACCAAGAGTCAGACTGGAAGACATTCAAGCTGACTTTGACCTTTTCAAAGCAGGCCAAGTGTTAATAATATTAAAAGTGAGAAGGGGGAAAAAAATTCTCACTACCTGACATAGGAAACAGGAGAGAGACCCAGTGAATTCTCATGTCTGGTAGAGATATTTCATCTATTAATGGACTTCCATCTCCTTGCTCCCACTTCACTTCCCCCACAGAAGATCTGATCCCTCTGCCACGATCAAACTTGTGAACAACGTGGCAAGGAGCTGAAGGAATTCCTTGTGAATTACTTCCTATCAGTTTTTATGGAATAGTGGACTCCAGCACGTGCCAAGTCCCTCCCAGCCCTGCTATTTCTGTATCAGCAGCAGATGAACACGAGGAGGAACCTGCTTCGTTTGCAGTTTTACTGGGGGATTAAATCCACTTCCTGCAGCTCCAGCCTCCCAAATGAGCACTGGCAGCTGGATCTTCATTTTGGGATCACTGGGACAGCTGCTCTGCCCTGTCCACCCACAGGACTTGCTGAGGAAGGAGGGATGGTTTTCCTGGGCAGGGTGGCCAGAAAATCCCTGGTTTCATAAGACACAGGCAGAAAAAACTCACCTGCAGGTGCTGGGCTGCACCCCAAGCTGGAAATGGCTCCAAGGCCAGGCTGGATGGGGCGTGGAGCAGCTTGGCCTCGTGGAAGGCGTCCCTGCTCATGGCAAGGGTGTGGGATGAGATGATCTGGAAGGTCCTTCCCACCCAAACCGATCTGGGATTCCATGGCATGCCTCTGGTGAAGCAGCAAAGCAGCCCAGGGGTGAAGGGATGTGAGGGACCCAAGCCAAGGAGGAAGGATCAGCCTCAGCAGTGACACTGGGACACTTCCAAGCAGCTCCCCAAGAAGTGTCCCCACCCAAAAGTGTCCCCAGCATTCTCAAGGAAATAAAAACCTTGCAATAAACACACCACTGCTGGGTGATCTGCCTTCAATCCTGCCCCGACCATGGCACAAGCACTTCTGGGTGTCATCAGAAGGTGGCTCAACACTTTTTGGGACCTCTGACAAACTGGGGGTTTAGAGTTATTTTCCCTCCAAAATTTCCCACCCCATTTTCACCAATGTCAGCTGCAGCTTCCCATGCAGGGGGTGAAGGGTTAACCTCGGGGGGCTGCTGCAGCCTGAAACTCAAGGTGTTCCCTCCAGCACTTCCCAGCAGTTACTGGCTTGAGAGAGAATCAAACTAATTACCTTAGTAATTACCGAACTAATTACCTCTCTAATTACCCGGTGTCTTTGTTCACATGGAGCTGACATTCTTGCAGAGGAGCCCTGGCTCAGTGCCCCACGTTCGCCTGGAATTTTGCTGCCTCTCTCAAGGACTTGAAGAGCCAGGTCCCCCTCACGCCATGGCTGAGCTCAGGTCCTGTCCCTGCTCCCCAGGGAGGGGCAGCTGCTGTTCCAGAGCACTGATGAAACCAAACAAACTGATCAAACCAGAGCTGCCCTTGCTCCCAGGCCCTGTTGGACACTTGTGGGAGCAGCCAGGGAGGTGACAGAGCCAAAAGAGCTGAAAGCAGCAGGGTGTTCACCAGCAGAACCCTGGCCTTGTGAAACCTCTAAAGGGGTGAAATGATACCTCAGGTTTGAGCTTTTCTATTTTTCAGATTCTGTGCTGCTTTAGTGTGTGGCTCTGAGCTCCATATTATGGGATGCTGAGCTCTGTGCACAGAGCAGGCAGACAAAACAATTCCTTCTCCAGCTGGGGACCAAGGACAAATGATCCAAACCTCAGGCCCAAGAGCACAAACAACGTGGGCTGAAGAGAGGAAAACAAGAAGGATGGGACTGGATGGGCTAAAGCTGGAATTGGACAATGAACTCCAAGATGCAAATGGAGCAGAACTTGTAAAAGTGCCAGAGCCGTGCCCGGTGTCCATTTTGTGCCCATTTTGGTTCATCTTGGGTGCAGCCCAGTGCCAGAGCCGTGCCCGGTGTCCATTTTGTGCCCATTTTGGTTCATCTTGGGTGCAGCCCTGGCTGGGCTCTTGTGCTGCCCAAGGTGGATCCATGGAGGAAATCCTTTCAATAAATCCCTGCTTTATTGTTTAGCTCTGTCCAGCCTCTGCTCTAGGGCAGCCCTCTCAAGTCATCACCACCAGCAGCATCCCTGGCCCCGTGCCTCACCTCCCCGGGCTCACTCCCTTGCCAGACCTCCCTGTGAACCCTGCCCTGGGCTCTGGGCTCACTCCCTGCTCTCCTGGACTCTGGGAACAGCCCCAGCTCCTCAGGGAGTCACTGCTGGAGAGCAGGAACATCAGTGGTGTCACTAATGCTGGCCGTGGCCCCCAGAGGGTTTTCTGGGAAGAGCTGGAGAGGCTCAGCACAGGAAGGACTCTGTGTCTGCAGGACCTCACCTTCTTCTGCTCTCTCCTCCCACATCCCCTCTTGTGTCTTCAGCCAACTCCCAGAAGTGTCAGCTCAACACAGATCATCACAAGTTACGGAGTGACGAGGACACAAAATCCACATCTGCAGCTGTTTGCGCTCAAACCGAAATCCTTGTCTGCTCTTACCTGGCAGCACTCAGCTCCTGATGGAACAGGACTGACCCTGGCAGGGAGCTGCAGCGTGCTGTCACCTGGCATGGGACAAACAATGATTTCTGGGTCCTGCAAATCACATTTGCCACCCTGGACAAAAATCCTGGCACTTCTCCACTCTTTCTGTCCCTGCTTGTGCAGGAGGCTGGCCTTGCTCTGTCCCAGCAGCTCCTGCTGTCACCAACAGCTGGTGCTGCTTTGGGATCCACAGGTGCTGGAAAGGTCACAGAATCATAAAATCATGAATAGGGGGGAAACTTCTCCATAGGTTTCCCATACTAAAAAACCCCAGGAAACCCCCAAGATTTTAATATTTCAGCACCCACACCAGCAAGTGGGGAGGAAGCAGAAATCAAACACCTGCAGCAGGACAAGGATGCAGGTACATAAAAGCAGAGGTGGCAAAAGCAGAGGTGGTGGGGAAACGCCAGAAATATCCAGAATTGCTGCTCTGCTTTAAAGGCAAAGCTTGTCCACACCATGGACAGTTCTGAAGTTCACATCAAGGACAGTTCTGAAGCCCACACCATGGACAGTTCTGAAGTTCACATCAAGGACAGTTCTGAAGTTCACATCAAGGACAGTTCTGAAGCCCACACCATGGACAGTTCTGAAGCCCACACCATGGATAGTTCTAAAGTTCACACCATGGACAGCTCTGGAGCCCACACCATGGACAGTTCTGGAGCTCACACCATGGACAGTTCTGGAGCCCACACCATGGACAGTTCTGGAGCCCACACCATGGACAGTTCAGAACTCCACACCATGGACAGCTCTGGAGCTCACACCAAGGACAGTTCTGAAGCCCACACTAAGGACAGTTCTGGAGTCCACACCATGGACAGTTCTGAAGCCCACACCACCACCAGAGCCACCTTTAAAGTCTCTCCCCTGCTGCTGCCACCAGCCTCCCCCAAACCCAAGCCACACAGGCTGCAGATGCCACCTCTGATGCCACAGAAGATGTTTAAAGAACACAACACCTCAAACACAGTTGGAACAAAGCAGGCAAGGCTGACTGTCATTGCTCAAGGCTGTCAGGATGAGAAACCAATAAACATTTGGCAGTAACAGAGCCCTTCCTTCCCGACACAGCTCTTCCCCTGATTTTACAGCATCATCTGGCCTGAAAAACGTCTGCTTTTCCTCTATGCTGTGTTTTGCTGCCAATTCTGAGTCTGGCAAGGCTGGCTCTGCCAACTTCTTGGCTCTCTGTTTCAAAAGAGAACATTAGAGAGAAGGATTTGTGAGTTAGCTGATTTGTAAACACTACAGCAAGTCACCGTGTAAACACGGTGCTTATGGCCCTGTTGTTCCTCCCGAGCAGTTTACCTGGCACCTGATGTTGAACTCCAGGATCCTCCCCTCCCACCAACATTACAGTTGCTTGGCATGTAAAAAAATAAAAAATCCCAGCTTCTCTGGGTAGCATTAAAAAAAAAAAATCCTTAATTAAACAGCGCTCACAAAGCACCTTGATAATTAGGAAAGTCACTGGTAATATTTTGCATGAATAATAAATGAGATCCACAGGTGCACCCACAGTTGTTCAGTAGGATGAGGTTCAAACACAGCCAATTAGAGAGGGAGAACAGGTAAATAAACAGCAGAAGGCTCCAGACTCTCTGCTCATTTGACATCATTACTTTCACTATTGTGTAAAAAGTCCCTTCTAAGATTGCTTGGGACAAGGAGGGTGGCAGTTTTTACCTGAAGAAAAATAATTAAAGGAAACTGGGCACTTGCACAAAGCTGGTTTGGAGATTTTGGGGGGGTTTCTGCCCTTTGACAGAATCCCAGAATGGTTTGGGTGGGAAGGAACCTCAATCCCATCTCATTCCAAGCCCCTCCCATGGGACACCTTCCACTATCCCAGGTTGCTCCAAGCCCTGTCCAGCCTGGCCTGGGACACTCCCAGGGATGGGGCACCCATAACCTCTCCAGGCAGCTCGTGGTGCTCCATTCACAAGCACTTCCCAAGGAGGGAAGTGGTGGTGGATAAATCACAACACTCCCATCACGTGGGATCCTTTTAGGTGGCTGTGATGGAAAACAGCTCAATCCAAGCCCCGTTCCTGACACCAGGGCTGGTTGTGCATCAAAGTCTGTGCTTGAAAGCTTCAGCAACAACATCTGCTGGGAAAGCGTGATTGACACAGCAGAGGGAACACCATCCACCCCCGAGGAGTGGGAAGGGAGACAGACTGCAGCATCAATCTTGTGCATAAAATAGATTTATTGTTGGTACAGAGCGAGGCATTTCCGTCGGGACTTGATACCAGCGAGGAGCACAACAGAACCATCCCATGGAAATAAAGGCCATGGAGCACCCTAAGCGTGGGGTCACAAACATCATTCCAGCAGAAGGCCTGCAGGGAGAGACTTCACCAAGCCAGGTGGTTTGGGAAATAAGTTAAAGCACAATTCACAATTCTACACCACGAGGAGACACCGGGACCGGGGGCTGCTCCCGAGGAACGGCCGCGTCCCGGCGCCGCAAGGGTTACACCCCCCTGCCTCTGACAGAGAGACGTTTCTGAGGAGATTCTACAGTGAAACAGCAGCATTTGAAGGATATTTCCCCTCTCTGAGGTCAGAGAAAGGGTCTTTTCTTTCCCTTCCTTCAATCACCACGAGTGGGCTTTGATAAGGCGGAGCGGCGGCCGCGGCCGGGCGAGCTCTGATGAACGAGATCCGGGTCTCGCGCTCCCACTGATTGAGCCCCGAGGATGCTGCCCTTCAAATGGCTCTTCCACTTCTGCTCTTTATTGGGCTGCCCTGCAAATGGGCTGCTGGCTCGTTCTTGGGGAGGGAAAAAAGCTCTTCTGCTGAAATTAGTCGATGGTCTTGTGCTTGATTTGGACAATGCCTTTATCCTCCTCTCCCAAGCATTCTCTGCTGCAAGGGAGAAACAGATATTTCAGTAACTCCAAGTTATTCCAGACACTCCCTGAAGTTTGGCTACAATTCCTTCCTAAGATCTGCAATTTTTTTAAACTAAAAATGCAGAACAAGAAACATTGTTGATAAATACATGGTGCCAGAGACAAGTCACAGAAGCAGAATGAAGCAGTTTGAGACTCAACAAGGCAGTGGTTTGGAGGCCTGAGGAGTCTCACTAATGATCCATTTTCATCTCCCCTCATGCTATCATGGCTTTAGTGCTGTGGCTATTAACGGAAATTAAAACACCTGACCTTACAATAAGAAAAATCCCATTCCCAGAAATTAAACTCTTGAGGAAAAAAAATCCTGCAGACATCCAGCACTGAGTATCCCCTACCTGGCTCCTTCCTGGGTTCTGAGCCTGAACATTCTGCACTCATCTTGGGCTTCATTACAGAACCACAGATCATGGAATGGGTTGGGTTGGAAAGGACCTTAAAAATAATTTCATTCTTTTCACTAGACCAGGTTCCCTGTGCCTGGAAATGTCCCAAGCCAGGCTGGACAGGGCTTGGAGCAACCTGGGATAGTGGGAGGTGTTCCTGCCTGGAATGAGATGAGCTTCAGGGCCCCTTCCAACCCAAACCATTTTTCTTGTTACAAAACCCATCAAACGATGAAGGGCTAATTAGGAGTCTCCTTGGAAGAAATGGTAGGAAGGGATTTGATAATTCTGAGGCTTTGTGTCAGGAACAAACCCAAATTTAAACCTTGAAATCTTACAGGTGACCTCCAAACTGCTGATTTGGGTGTCTGAACAACACTGCACAGCTTGGAAGTCTGGACTGCATTGCCACAGTCATGGAAATTAGGGAAAATTAACAATAAAGGGAATTAAAACTGTGTCAGGTTTGGCTTCAATTAAATTCTCATATTATTCCTAAAAATAACCTGGTAAATTGTGCTATTCCATCCAGTTCCCGCAAGGGGTAAGAGCTGCACTAAGATTGGATTTTAGGAAAAATATCTTTCCCAAAAGGGTTGTCCAGCCTGGCACAGCTGCCCAGGGGACAGGGGTGGAGTCCCCATTCCTGGAGGGATTTAAAAGCTCTTTAAAGTGTGGATGTGGCACTTGGGGACATGGTCAGTGGTGGCCTTGGACTCGATGATCCCGGAGGTATTTTCCAACCTGAACAATTCTGACTTTAAAACTCTGCAATTCCCCATTCACAAACAGGTGGTGCCTGTCCTTGTGCCCACAAAATCCTCTGCCAGAATCCACAGAGGAGGAGGAGAAGAGGCTGATGGAATAAAAGGAGTCAGTTTTGTGCTCCTTGGGTGCATTTGCAAACAAAAATCTGAGGAAGTTTCAGCCTTCACCAAAACCTCCAACCCACGGCATCCCCGTGGAGATTTCTGGAAAGCTCAGGAAGGCTCCTCTACCTGGAAAATTCCTTTTTGCAGAGGAATTACAGACTCTTCCAAGCCATCTCTGGGCTGAATATTAACTTTATGTTGATTTAAAACTGTACAAGTTAACAGAGGAAATTCCCAAGGGATCTGAGAAAAAATGGGTTACTTTTGTTTAGTGTCCTAAGGAAAGAAATTGCAGATATTTGTTCATCATATCCATATTTCTGCCCACAAAATTTCACCTTCAGACAAACAGGGGTGTTCCAAGCCTTGTTTTGATTTTATCTACATTTTTGGGTTTTTTAAAGTATTTTTTCTTGCCTTTTTAAATTAATCAATTTAAAATATTTTCTTTTTTTTTTAAACATAACTCCATGAAGGGAAGCTGATCCATAACAAACTTCCTTCAATGAGGGCAGTGTTAAATGATGAGTTCTTCTTGTTCCATTTCAGTTCAGTGTTTCCAGTTATACAAATTCCATGTATTTCTCTCTTAGACTGGAAACTGGTATCAACTAAAAATAGTGGAGGATGAGGCTAAAATCCTGGTTTTATTCTGTTTAAGATGCATGATTAAGGACCCACTTGATCCCACAAATATTAAAATAGTGGTGACAAGGCTGAAGGATAACATTTTGTAGCCAGGCTGTCAGGCACCAGCAGCTGCTGGTATTGTTATTTTAAGTACTTTTAAACCTCACCTGCCTGCAGAGGCCTGAATCCTTCTGGAATTCAATGGTTTAACAGGAAATTATTGCAGAGATTTGTTAAACCATGGACTAGTTGTGTTTTTATGTAAGAATCAGAACTTCTTGTAGCCCAGTGTGGGGAAAAAACCCCCAAAATGTACATTTTACCAGCTACTGTCTATATCCATGGCTGGAAAACCAGAAAAAAAGGATTAAAAATCCATGGATGGTCTGGCTGGAGTTACTTCAGCAGTAGCAGCACAAATAAATGCCAGACACAATCCAAATATCTTCCCCTTAATGGCTCCATTAGGTTAAGTTTTCCTCTCCATTACTGGCATTATCATTAAAATAACATGCAAACGTTAATAACAGAGTTTAATTTATCTCCCCAGCTTCTCATGACTTTGGGAAGAGATTTCAGGGGAAGATACAACAACGTGTCAAACCCCTCTGAATTAACAACTCTCTGGGCTTTTCTGAGGAGGGGAGAAAAGGACAGATAGAGACATGAGATTACAGACAGCATGAGAAATAAGGAGCACACAGAAGAGAGGGAGAGATAATTATAAGCAAGATAGGAAAGAAAGAGGAGTCAATAAATTCAATTTATGAAAAGCACAGAGTGTGCTCAGCCCGAGCACAAGTGCCCAGACTCACTGCCAGGAAATCGGATTAGTTCACTTATTTGCTTTTCAATATCTTGCTCTATTCCCTCTAGCAAATTTTCTTCTTCCTTTGTTTCTTGTAGCCAGCGTCAGTTAACTTTTTCAGTTCTGAATCTGCCATTTATCCCCCTCCTCTGTCTCCCAACCAAGCGCACAGAGAAGGTAATTTTGAAGTGATTTTATAGCAGCAGTTTAGGAATTATTTCAAAGGAACTGTCTGGACTTGTGGGCAAACAGTGAGTAAAAATAATTACAATTACAGCTGCAGCACGTGGAGGATGGGCTGGTGTTCATTATGAAAAACAATTGCTCCTGCTTGCAAATATTTCCATCATAAAAGGCTTCTCCTTCTCTGTTATCATGAGAGAAACCTCTCTGAATTCTCATCTTGAAGCATGTGTGAAACAGAATAAGAAACATTTAAGAAACACTTTTAACTACTTGACAGGCTTGGATGAAGATCTTCAACAAAAAAAATGTTGTTTAAAAGGGTTCAAAAACCTAATGCTCATATTTATGCAATTTGCTTTTCGTGCACCTTCTGAACATGAATTAATTTCATCCTCATCAGAGTCTTCTGAAGAAATTCCTATCAGATACAAACTCGAGTTAGAGCTTAAACATGTCTAAGTAATTAATCCCTTTTTTTTCTGGTTACTTTAAAAAATAATTTAAAAAATACACATACAGTAAATTAGTGCTGCAGATGCTGCAGGGCCATGGGGAAATCCACTACAGAACAAACCAAAACAGGGCTACAGGTGACAGAACAAGAGGAAACAGCCTCAAGTTGCACCAGGGGAGGTTGAGGTTGGATATTGTGGAAGATTTCTTCACTCAAAGGCTTGTCCAGCCAGGGCAAGGGTGGAGTCCCCATTCCTGGGGGGATTTAAAAGCTGTGTGGATGTGGCACTTGGGGACAAGCTCAGTGGTGGCCTTGGCAGGGCTGGAGAACAACTGGACTGGATGGGCTTAAGAACCTTAATGATTCTGTGATTCTCATGTTACTCACTGGTGTGCTGGTTTTGCATCATGGCAGTGATGTTTTGAGAGAGAAATCTCAAACTGCCAAACCCAAACCACTAAAACTGGACTTTTCCTAAAAAAGGAGATTGATGCACTTCAAAATGCACAGGAGGAGAAACCTTGGAATCACAGAAGGGTTTGGGTTGGAAGGGACCTTAAAGCCCATCCAGTGCCACCCCTGCCATGGCAGGGACACTGCCACTGTCCCAGGCTGCTCCCAGCCCTGTCCAGCCTGGCCTTGGGCACTGCCAGTGATGGCACAACAAATCCCAATAAAGGATAAATTAATGGAAGTGAATTTGAAGGGACAGGGAGCTCTCAGTGACTGAGGAACAAGGAGCAGTGTTAATTCCAGCAGATCTTTGGGAATAGCAGCTCGAGGCTGCAGCATCTTAAAGCAAAAGGTCACAGAGAAGGATCAGAGCCAAAATCTCAGGGATTTTCTGCCCAGGCAGAGGTAAGCCCAGGGAAGGTGATTACCATGATCAAACACCAGCCGTGCTCGCCAGGTCTCCGCTGTCACACAAAGATGGGTGTCCTCACGTGCTCAAATATTAACTCACACATTTGGGCAGAAATAAAGATCAACAGGCTGATTTAAGCACTTTTTCCACATCCTGCACGTGGGCTGTGAGCACATTTCCTGGGTTGTTTAAGAACACAATTGAGGGCAATATATAGATTTCTGTATTTGAAAGATGCAAGCTGATGAGAAAAACTGAGAAATTGCAGCTTCTTTTAATTTAATGATTTACGTATTACTGTCATTTTCCTTCATGCTGCACTAATAAAGCATAAAGATTTTAATTGGCAGTGACACCCATATCCTAAAAAACTGGAAGAGAGGAGAGCAAGAGCAGGTAAAGGGCAGTTTTAGAGCTTTGCATAACACAAGACAGAAGAAATCAAGAATTCCAAGTGGTGACTAATGTAGTTTGAGACATCCAGGAGTTTCTCATATTTATGGCAAAGACTACCAGGTATTTTAATCCCCTTGTTTTACTGCTAAAACTGTAGATAACAGGAAACATCTGCCAACAGCAAGAGCTCCTACACTAAACAACAGCTTCCCAGGGGAAGAGATGGAAACCTGAGCATTTAAATCAACTCCGAGTGGTCTCCACAGAGCTCTGGGAACTCACACTGGGAAATGATTAGGCATGGAGGAAGGACTGAGTGGCAGCTCCTCTGCTCATCATTCCATCATTTTTCAGTGAGAATAGGTGCAGCTCACCTGTTTGGCATGGTTGACACAGTTCAGGTACTGGCTGGCCAGGGCAGAGCAGCTCAGGGTGTCCTGGGCATGTTCCCGGTAGCACTGGAGGATTTTATCCTGCAGCTCCCCACAGATCGGCTGGGACCCGTATCTCCTGTGGGAACAGAGAGCAGCTTCAGGGTTTCCTTCTAAAAACATCCCAGGAAAGACAAAAAAACTGGTATTATTTTATTAGTAGTAGTAGTAGTAGTATTGAATCAGTTTGGGTCGGAAGGGAGTTTGAAGCACATCCAGTTCCACCTCCTGCCATGGCAGGGACATCTGCCACTGTCCCAGGGTGCTCCAAGCCCTGCCCAACCTGGCCTTGGACACTTCCAGAGGAAAGAATTCTTCTCTGTGAGGGTGGTGAGGTCCTGGCACTGATTGCCCAGGGCTGCTCCATCCCTGGAAGTGTCCCAGGCCAGGCTGGACGAAGCTTGGAGCAGCCTGAGATAGTGGAAGGTGTCCCTGCCCATGGAAATGGGGTTGGAACTGGGTGATCCTTAAGGTGCCTCCCAACCCAACCCACTCTGTGATTGTGATTCTCATTCTGCTCATTGGCCAAGGCAGATCTGTTCTCCTCCAGCAGGGAAATGAAACACGAAGCACAAAGGCTGCTCCTCCAGGGAATTGATTTCGTGACAATCACTGAGGGCGTTGTGCTAAAATAAAGAGAATGTTAAGTCACCTTGATTTTACAGTATGTACCTATATAAAACATCTATTGCTCCTTTCATTCATTACCCTTAATCTGTGAAATCTAAATCAGAATTTAAATGCAGTCCCAGGTGCTTCCACACTTTATGATCTCCAAGTTCAAACTTCTGCAGACTCCTATGGAGGAGGATTTTCCCTTAATCCCCCCTGTGCTGAGATCAGCACGGGCTTCAAAGGCGTGTCAGGCATCAAAATGTGCAGCACAAACTGCTGCACATGGAGGGAGGTCTGCACTGGGACAGGGAACAACAGAAACACCAGGGATGTTCTCTGTAGACATCTCCCAGCAGTGATGATTTAGGTCCAGCTAAACCAGAGCTCGATTAAAATGCCCAAACCCCTGGTGTGAATTGATAAATGAATCCAAGAGAGCCTGAATTAACTAAAAATACCCAGAGTAAACCTCGCTGTGCCTTTATTCACGAGTGATTTTAAAGTGAACTCTTATGTACAGGTGGAGAGAGGAAAGGAATGCACTGCTCTAGCATTGCTGCATAAATTCTGTCACTGTATTTAAAGCCCTTTCAATGGGGAACTCTCTAACTCATAATAAAGAGCTTTTGAATTGTGGGGTTTTTTTTTCCCAGAGCTATGCCATCAGTGATCAAAATCCAGGTATTATTCCTTATTTGAATGTCCCAAAGGATTCTATACATTGCCCACCATGTGGGAGCCCTGTGAGCCACATCATCTCCTGCCCCTCAGTGATGTTTTCACACTCTGACTCTTCAGGGGGGATTTTTGAAAAGCTGCTCTCAGCCTTGTCCTTCCACTGCAGTCAGTGAGAACAAGGCCACTTCCTTCAAGTCCACCAAGCCCATTTCTTGGATTAATGTGAAGGGGAGCACTGTGTGTGTATTGATCAGCTGTGCTTGTTCCACTCCCCTAATGCTCTGTTGGCACTTTTGGGAAAGCACTAAATGAAATTACTGCCTGGCATTAGAGGGCCAGAAACCACGGGCTGCAGGATCTCCTGTTGGGAAAGGAGGTTCCATTGTGGGAACCCCTCTGAAGGGATTCCCATTGATTTCTGTCAGGGATGGATCACAGCACTCACAGATGGATGGGCAGAAACAACAGCAAGGAAACTCCTCCAAAGGGCAATGAAATATCTCCCTAACTGAGAACCTCCGGAAGTTGCTATGATTACATCAATTAATACTTAAATGGGATATTGGGAAGGAATTCCTGCCTGGGCTGGAATTGCCAGAGCAGCTGGGGCTGCCCCTGGATGCCTGGCAGTGGTCAAGGCCAGGCTGGACACTGGGGCTGGAGCAGCCTGGGACAGTGGAGATGTCCCTGCCATGGCTGGGGTGGCTCTGGATGGACCTTAAGGTGCCTTCCAACCCAAATAATTCTGTGGTTCCATGAATAAAGGACATTTTACAGAAAAATTTAAGGGTCTGTGGGGTTTGACTGAGGAAAAAGCTCGGAAGTAAAGATAAATAGTGCAAACACAGCAATTACGTGGAATCTATTGGGAAAATGTGGAGGTTTTAAATCCCTGAGTGGATAAAGCAACATGGTCTGGTCCCAGGCAGGGCCAGGAGATCCTTAGAGCAGGAGGTTCCTTTCCTGACCTATCCTATGTCCTGAGAGAGATCTGTATTTTGGGACATGTGGCAGGAAAAGTGTCACCAGAGTATCATGGACTGGTTTGGGTTGGAAGGGACCTGAAAGGGACCTGAAAGGGACCTGAAAGCCCACCCAGTGCCATCCAGCCCTGGACACGTCAGGAATTCAGGGGCAGCCACAGCTTCTCTGGGAAATCCATCCCAGGGCCTCCCCACCCTCCCAGCCAGGAATTCCTTCCCAATATCCCATTTAAATCCCTCCTCTTCCAGTTTCCATCTCTTGCCCCTTGTCCTACCACTATCTGTCCCTGTGTAGTGGTTTTGGTTTGTTAATTTGAGATTTTGTTAATTCTGAGATTTATTTGGTTAATGCACTAATGAGTGTGGTGGGTTTTAGTGTTGGTTAATTATTGCTGTACTTATTTTTGTTGTGAGGTAGGATTAGGAGAAAGGTAATGTAGGTTTAAAACTTTAAAAGGGTATGAAGGAAATTTTATTAATAGCAATTAAGAGTAGTAAGAATTAGAACAAAACTTTTAGAATAGAGTAGAAAACTACTACACCCTGTAAAATATACAATATTGTGTCCTACACCATATTTATTTATTGATTTATTTATTTAATTGTTCAGGGATTTCACAACTAAACAGAAGGAAAACCACAAACCACGGGAGTGCAGCAGAGATGCCAGGGAATGCTGGAATTCTGCAACTCCAGAACTCCTTAACAGCACCAACACCCCCAAAATCTCCAAAGCTTTTCTCAGCACAAGTCAGGATGAGCAGCAGCCACATGGCACGCCAGGAACAGCGTGTTTTTATGAAGTTTGCAATTCCTTGATCTGCTTTCCCTTCTCCAGCTGCTCCTGAAGCACCTCCCATGCCAGAATAATCTTTCAGTGCTGGAATAAACCTCTGAGGGAGCCATGCACCCACTTTTTCCAGCGAGCTGATGCATCACAAGCTCATAAAGGTAACAGGATAAAAAAACACAAAAGGAAATGAGAGAGAGACAGTCTTAAAAAGAAATATTCTATGCTAAAGCATGAAAAGAAAATTTAATGAAGGGAACTTTGTACTCATCTGGGCTCTCTCAAAGAGCATAGCTTATTGTGCTCCTGGGGGCTTGGGGAGAGGAGCCCCTTCATGGCATTCAAACAAAATGTCTACTAAAGAGGAAATTTGAAATCACCACGGTGAGCTTTGCGAGCTTCGTGCTAAAACTGACACTCTCACTGAAGGAATCTGAATGGCTGATGAGTTTCCAGCTGTGCAGGTATCTGGCATAATCCCCCCCAGATCAGGACTTCAGGCAATTGTCATCAAATATGGGGGGAAAAAAACCAGCAACAAAAAAGCAGAGTGTGAGATAAAAACAGTGCCATGAGATGGGCAGGAGTACCCAGGGCTTAATTTAATTCCTCATTAAAGTGCTGACACCTATCAAAGGCAGCTGATTTTATTTGTGTAACCCTTGGCTACTTCTGAAGTACTGAATAAAACAGAGCAGACTGATCCTCTGTGTCCAGAACAGCCCAACCCACAGCTCTTCAAGATCAAATCTTGCTGTGCCTCCTCCACAGAGCAGCTCAAAACATCCAAACCACAAACTGGGGCTGGTTCCCAGCACGGGGCCGTGCTGGGGAAGCCCAGGGAAGTCTTAACTCGAAAACAAAACCCTACAAATGAACGTGATCCCACTGAGCCCCACAGCTGCAGCGCAGGAGGGTGTTGGAGAGGATGTTCTGACCTGTTTTATTTAGTCCTGCTGATGGAGGACAGGAGCCACGCTGTGACCAGAGCTGGCAGAATGCAAAATAAATAACAAAAAAAGGAGGATGTTTCTTTTCTCAGTGTTCTCAGAATAAATACAAAGATAAGGAAGAACAAATGGTGGAACAAAAGGAAACTGAGGCAATTTGCAGCCTCACTGTGGGCAGCCCTTGAGGTGAGTAACAGCTGAATTATTTTCAGGTGCTTTATGAAGAGTCAAGAGGGGTTTCAGAAGGATTTGTGGGAATTTAATCAATTAACATTGTCTGTGTCCAGCAGAAATTCCTTCTGAGAAAGAGCAAAGCGTGTTTCATGGAATCTGGAATGGTTTGGGTTGGAAGGGAACTTAAATCCCACCCAGTGCCACCCCTGCCATGGCAGGGACATCTCCCACTGTCCCAGAGTGCTCCAAGCCCTGTCCAGCCTGGCCTTGGGCACTGCCAGGGATCCAGGGGCAGCCACAGCTGCTCTGGGCAGTTTGGAAAGAGGAAGAGTGAGGGGCACAAGGTGGAGTCACAAATGCTTCAGAGAGAAGTCAGAAGGGTTCTGGAAATAGCAGGGAAACAGAAATGGGACAGGCAGGGCTGGAAAAGTGAAGTTGTGTGACTTTCCTGGATCACACTGATGAGGAAGCCAGCGGCAGGATGGAAGGGGATGATCTGAATTTGAGGTAGGAAAGAATCTGCAGTGCTGCTTTCACCAGACAGAGCAAGATTCCACTTCTTTTGGCCAGGAGGAAAACAAAAAAAAGTAAAATAAATGTTGGTAGCCTGAGATGGATTTAGCTGAGCATATGGACAGGAAAGGCCACAGTGGAGGGATTTTGCATATGGAGGCAGCAAGAGAAACGTGAGGCCAGCTCAGGAGACCCTGAGGGAAGGGCAGCTCCAAGCTGAAGTGTGAAGGACATCTCTGAAACAGCAGCAAGGCACTTGTGCTCTCCATCACCACCCAAAAAGGTGCTGGTGAGAGGATTCTGCTTTTTTTAACATTACCTCACCCAAAAGGCTCTTCCAGCAGCACCACTGCCCAGCAAATCCACAGGATGGGTTTGTAGCACAGAAAATAATTGTAAAACAGAACCAAGGGGAAAAAGAAAGACAAAAGGGCATGTGGTAATGAAGGTCCTCATAGCTGCACCATTATTTTTAGTTCTTACATTAATTTACTCTTTATATTAAACTATTTTTAAAGACTGTTTTTGCACACGCAGGAGGTGATGACTCGAAGGCACGTTACGAAACGTGTGAGGCACAAACCAAATGGTTCCGTTCTTCTCCGAAAGGTTTGGAAGGAATAACACAGATCTGAGTGCTGAATATCTACAAATGCTGGTCTCTAATCAAGCTGAGCCCACACAGAGCCCTCACAGTCACTGCGTGGGAAGTGCTGCCAGCAAAAGATCAAGTACTGCAGCGTTGATTCTTGCTTTTATTTACACTCCGATGTGGAGAGTGACTTCTCCAAAAGGTGTAAAAGAAAGAATTTTCCTAAGGAATCTCTGCTGAAATGCTGGAAGAGAACCATGGTGGTTTCTGCTCTCCAATTGAGACTGTAAAATCTACAGAGAAATGCCAAATAAATGACTTTAAGATTGGAATACAACTTACTCCACCTTTTGTGCTACTCATAGTCAAGTCCAGTGTTAATCTTCCCCATGTTATTTTTACATCCTTTCTCCAAAAACCCCAGCACCCCTAAAACCACAGGCAAATGTTTGTCATCCTCTCATTTACTTCATCTCTTACCAGCCAGCCTTGTCAAAAGCAAATAAAGATCCATTTCAAACATTCTGATCTCTGGAATTTAGGGGGAGGGGGTGGGGAGAGAAAGAGAAAAGAAAGAGAGAAAAGAGAGAAAAGAGAGAAAAGAGAGAAGAGAGAAGAGATTCCAGCACATTCACACACACTCACTGCACAAAGAGGGACATTTAATTGTGTCTGGGGACCACCAAGTCAAGTTCAATATGTTGAGAAAATTCTGGGTTTACAGGGCTGACTGTCAGANAAAAGAAAGAGAGAAGAGAGAAGAGAGAAGAGAGAAGAGAGAAGAGAGAAGAGAGAAGAGAGAAGAGAGAAGAGATTCCAGCACATTCACACACACTCACTGCACAAAGAGGGACATTTAATTGTGTCTGGGGACCACCAAGTCAAGTTCAATATGTTGAGAAAATTCTGGGTTTACAGGGCTGACTGTCAGAAAGTTCCACTGACCTTTCTAGAGGGCTGGATTTTTAACCTGGAGAGTGCTTCCCACCTGGTAAAACACCTGGAATGCTGGCTGGATATTGGAGCAGCTGCTTGGAAAAGCAAAGTGGAAACAATTTCCTTGTGTTGTAAGAATTCATTTACTGCACACAGGGAAGGAAGAGCTTCTCTGAGGTTATCAGAGAGAAATGATTACCTTAAATCTGGCAAAACAAGTAAATACAAGTAGAACTCCAAGGTGCTGCAGAGCTCTGGATGAGCTTTGAGGTCCCTTCCAACCCAACCCATTCCAGGATTGAGCAATTGCACATTTGCACATGGAAGTTACACACGTCCTTAAAGCCTTTCTTGGGCAAGGACTTAAGAGGAAGACAACAGGATGAGGATCAGGGAAAAATATCCTGGTTGTGAACCCTAATTTGTTGGGTGAACTGGTTGCCCAGGAATATCTTCATGCCCTCAGGACACCACATGAGGACCAGATGTCTTCAGCCCAGAGAAGGACAACTGCAAGAGCTGGATCTCAATTATCAGTGAATTACAGGATGAAATTATCAATGCATTACAGGACAGAGGCAGCCAGACAGGTTTCCTAGAAGTGAGTTTATAATGCAAAAAAAGATCCAAACCTTTCCCAAAGAACAGCTAATGGAAAGCTGGGACTCACTGTCAGAGGATACTGGAGTTATCAAAAGCACATTTAGGCTCAAAAATAATTATACAGAAGGTGTGAGATGCCCAGCAAGAGATTACAAGCAGGATCTGGCTCAGGAAAGCTCCACACCACCACTTGTTTGAAAGCAAATTGAACACTGAACACTTCCCTCATATTAACAGTATTCCCTAAAACCCACTCCCAGCTCAGGAGACTCTGATCTGACCTGCTGTGGTTGCCTAAATTCCAAATATCTCCAGGAGCAACTATCAAATAAAGACAGGATTCCCATCCACCCTGACAGACAAAATGAGTTTGAATACTTTTATTTAAATTGATATGAACTGACTTGCATTATCCCAAATCACTATTTGTTTATAAAATTCCCCTCCCCTTCAAAAATAGAAGCAAAACCCTCTTAAAATCCAGAGCACAGCACCACTAATGCACAAATGTACCTCTCCCACAGCTGGTTCCTGCAGCTGCAAAGGGAGCAGCGTGTTGGAATTACCCAAATTTAGGATGCACTTTTCCTTTTAGCTTAAGGGACAGTTTTTAGTGAATAGCAGGATATTAAAATGAACAATCACGTGGATGGCAATGATACAAATTCCTTCTAACAGGGGCAGGGATGCTGCTACAAAATAGGAAAGATAATTTAGGAACTGCAGGCTTTAATTAGAAGGAACTCAAGGAGGAGCAGTTTTATCTCTGTGGAATATTTTGTAGCACCTAAATGTTATATTTAGAAATATACAGAGAAATACTTCTTGGCCTTGCACAGATCAAACCCAGCTCCTAATTTTGAGAAGTTCAGAGCCAAAGAATGATCCCAGATGTAGCCAAGCCTGTCCCACCACTGCTGAGGACAAAATCCAAACTCTTCCCAGCTCCAGAGTCCGATCAGCTCAGCGTGGATGGAGCCAACCCCTCCAATTCCATGATTACATGACCAGCAAACCAACATTTGCCTTCCAAACCTCATCATGTAAACCCAGACCACAGATTATTTTTAGAGCTTGCATGTGGAATCACTTGAGCTCAGCCTTACTCACCCAAAAAAGAATTATTTAATGAAGACTGGCAAGATTCCACTTGGCTGTTCAGGAGAACACAAGTCAAGGACCATCACTGCAAACAACACCATGTGCTGGAATTCCTTACTATTTACTCCTAATAAGGAATTTGGAGGAGGTTCCTGAAGGTTTAGGGAAGCAAAGGAATCAAGGCTCTCCCCAGCTCCAGCTCCAGCTCATGGAAAGGCAGATCCAGGCTCTGGGAGACTGAATTGATGCTTTGCTGATATTCCACATAGAAGTGGATGATGCCAGTTGCAGGACTACTTGAATATTGATATTTCTAATTTTTAAAGGAAAAAATAATTCTGCAACAGTTTGAAACCTGCTTCTATATGAAGGTGGCAAAAAAGACAGAGTTGCATCCACTTAAATGATGCATTTTAATGTTATCCCCATCCCTGCATTAAATTTTCCACAGTAACTTTACATCAGTGTGTGTGTAAAGCACACAGACACACAAAAAAAATACAGACAGACCCAAATGAGCAGCATAAAACAAATCCAGGACAGCAAAGCACATTGTAGATTTATTACTGCCACTTATTTCCTAAGAGCTACAACTCACTGCAGGCTTTGTAAAGGTCTAACATCACACCATCATCCCCAAAATGTGGTGATAAAATCTTCTTTGAGCCTCACACTAAAAAAAACCCCAAAACCAACCAGTTTTGCCTTTCTAAAGGTGCTAAATAATATGTTCTAACAAGCAGACACTTTTCTTCTCTCTAGCAAAGGTCAACTACAGCACTCAACACGAAGCACCACAAGACACTAACTCGTGGCACATTATTATCCAAATATTACTCTACAGAGCAATATATATTTAACTATTCTCTTCAGCTATAAAAGGCCCCAAAACCCTGTTAACTGACCACAAAAATAAAAGATATTATGGGCAGAAGCAGCGTCCAGAAAAAGCAATCACCAGTTAAACACTTCAAGCCTCGCCGCTCGCGTGGGTGACGATTACTCGAGGGAACTGAAGGTTGTAATCTTAAGAGACAGCAGAATAAATGCCAATTTTTCATTTGGGCATGAAGTTATTTAAGAAAACAGGCTTGGATTCACTCTGCTAAGCCACAAAGGCCACGTGTGATTCCACGAGACTTGGATGGGGATGAGGCCGAGCCAGTCTTTTCATCAAATAGAATCGGCTGGGCTGCAAAAACAATCAAATGTCATCAACTCCAACAAAGAGCAATAATCCCACTGAGAAGGTGCTGATAATGAGTGGCTACTGGACCTTGCTCTAATTTATCTTAGCCTTAATGTGATGCACAATGTGTGACAGAAACATTAGAACAGAATGCCCTCAACATCCTTTGTGGCACCCAAGGAAGGAAAATTTCCCCTCACCAGGACCAGGTCAGGAACTGAAGCTGGAGGGGTGAGCTCTAAATGACAACACTCACATTTGTTCATGATTTAAATTATTTTTCAAGTTTTCAAGTCATTTTTCATCACCTATTGGTGGGTGTTTCCCTCAGGCTGTTGTAAGACATGACAACAAAGATGCTCCAGGGCTGGAGACCCTGGGAGAGCTGGGGGTGCTCACCTGGAGAGAAGAAGGATCCAGGCAGAGCTTCCAGCACATTCCAGGGCCTGAAGGGGCTCCAGGAGAGCTGCAGAGGGACTGGGGACAAGGCCTGCAGGGACAGGACACAGGGAATGGCTCCCACTGCCACAGGGCAGGGCTGGATGGGATCTTGGCAAGGAATTCCTGCCTGGGCTGGAATTGCCAGAGCAGCTGGGGCTGCCCCTGCATCCCTGGAATGTCCAAGGCCAGGCTGGACACTGGGGCTGGAGCAGCCTGGGACAGTGGCAGCTGTCCCAGACTGGATGGTCTGGAATGTTTTTCCCAACCCAAACCATTCCCTGGATCTGTGAGGGCACCAGGGGAGCCATGTGAGGCAGAAGGCAGAGGGTCCTGATGGAATTCTCAGTGCCAGCTCACCAAGACCTTCCAAAGGCCTCTCCTCACCCCCTCTGTGTGCTGGCAGCATTAATTAGACACTGGCTTATTTAACAGAACTTCACTGTGCTCCAAGAAAGTCATTCTTGAGGTTTTTATAACCTCAGATGATTTTCAAGCTCCTGTTTCTTTTTGCAAGGTCTTCAGGTAGTTTGGTAAAGGGATGCTTTTAAGTTAAAGCAGCTCAAGTTTGACAAACTTTAGATTAACCACTCACATTTTTCCCAGTTAGGTCGTGGCCCTTGATTTCAATTGGTTCTCACTGAAGTTTTCTGCTAATTGCTGCTGAGTGAAGAATTCAGCTTGCTGCTGCTGCTGAGGCTCATCTTGTTACAAAGGATGGGGCCAGGCTGAGAGAAGGAAAATATTCTGAAACCCGGTGATCTTTGCCATCATGCTGGGATTTTTGGGTTTGTTTTGAAGGGGCTTTAATACAACAAGTCTGAAATAACCCTCACAGAACAGTCATAATTTAGGGGAAAGTGCATCAGTGATGGGAATTGTTAGAGAAACAGCATTTTTTTTACCACAGACCTTTCCTGGTCCTCCTCCTCCTGGCATCATTTGTGCAAGCAGGTATAATTTCAGTGACCTCTTTCACTGCACACAAACAAAAAGGGGCCTCTTTTGGGGCTGCTGCCACTTGAAACCAGCAGGATTTTCTCACCTTCATCCCACTCCGCGGGAAAGGTGAGTCCACTTAAAAGCTGAGGAGGGAATAAGTGCAAACCCCCCCCCAAAAAAGGTACAGGGAGCTCAGAGAGACAATAATGAACATAATTACAGTTAGTTATTGTTTGCTCACAACCCCACTTTACAATGCTCCTGCCAGCAGAGCTGCTTTATGGGATGTCTTTTTCATGCAGCAACCTTTTCATAAATCAAAGCCCCAAAGCAATACCAGGCAGTTTCTCCTGCAGCCTGTTTGAAAATAAAAGTTAACACCGAGCCCTGGCTGTTATCAATCTTCATAAATGTGTCCATGATACAGCAAATCTGTTCCATATTACCCCAGCTCTGCTCCTAATGCATGCACAGGAGCAAACCCAGGGGCTTAATGGAGCTCCTAAATGGCTTGGAAGTGGGAGCCACGCTAAGTGGCAAGGGAAGTTTGAAAGGAATAACTGCTTTTCTCATTTCTTTGGATACAGAATGAAATTATTCCCCTTCTAGCTTGAAAAATGTGTATTGTGCTACAACGGGAGTTTTCACACACAAAATAGAGACCCCAGGAAAACGTGGGTCGTGTCCAAGGAACTGCAGTTAAAAGGGGAAATTATCAGGATTTCAGTCATTCCTTTTAGCAGAGATCTGTGGGACTGAGGGTTTTTCTATTCAGGCACTGAATTGAAAATCTGACAGAATTAATAAACTTCTTGCAGTGGCACCAACACCCTCTGAAGGAGGAGAAGAGGGACCCGATCTCTCTTAATTTGTATTTTCCAGGGCCTGAAGGGGCTCCAGGAGAGCTGCAGAAGGACTGGGGACAAGGCCTGCAGGGACAGGACACAGGGAATGGCTCCCACTGCCACAGGGCAGGGCTGGATGGGATCTTGGCAAGGAATTCCTGCCTGGGCTGGAATTGCCAGAGCAGCTGGGGCTGCCCTGGGATCCCTGGAATGTCCAGGGTCAGGCTGGACACTGGGGCTGGAGCAGCCTGGGACAGTGGGAAATGTCCCTGCCATGGTGGCACTGGATGGGCCTTGAAGGTCCCTTCTCACACAAACCATTCTGTGATCCTATGATTTAACCACTTTATAAGTATTTATGTTCATTATTAACACATAAATTACATAAATGTATTGAGTATTCATTTGACAAACCTTATTTTCTGAGTCTGACAGCCCTTTGCAACAAACCCCACGATTTGAGATTATTTCCCCAAATATTTACTGCCTACTTTGCCTTTAAACTGTGATTTCCCTCAGGTGCAGTCCAAGCAGAATGGCTGTGGTGTATTTTTTTCCCCTGATTTTCCAACACTACTGGAAAGGAGATTAAAAAAAAAGAGGAGAACCACATGTCATGTGGTAACAGAGATAACTGGTAATTCATTCTTCACCCTGTAGCCAGGAACAGGTGAATTCTCCTTAAAAAAACCCCACCACAGCTCTGGGAAACATTCCCCCTTCCCCCAAAGGGAGGTCTGTGCTGGAGGCTCCCAAGTGAGATTTGTAGGATTTGATCCTACAGATGGCTTGGCCTCATTAAAAACATCTTTAGAAAAGGTATTTGTACATCTCAGCCACAAAAGATTAGGAAATGCAGAGCAAATTAATAACAAAAAGGAGCTGCTGTGGGGTTTAACCTCCCAGCTTTAATGCTGTAATTGGGAAATCAGCGACTCGTGTTCCGAGGAAATCCCAACAAAGGATAAGGCATTAAAACAAGAGGATTTATTCCTTGTTTGGAATAAACCTGGGGAGGGAGGAGGCAGCCAGATGTGCCCTGGCAGAGCCTGGAGTGCCAAACACACCGGGAGGAGCAGCTCCCAACCCCACAGCCAGAGCAGGGAGGGCAGCCAGGAATTGTCCCAGCACGGGGCTGATTCCCAGTGGGAATCTGGGAATTCTCCCAAAGGACAATCAGAACCAATCCCACTGGGGGCCACCCAGGTGTGAGGGCAGAGTTTCACTCCTTCTTTCACAGGGAAGTCTTTACAATGACTTTGTGTTTCTCTGTGAGCAGATGGAGAAAAGCAGCGCTGGCTGAACACATTTCTCTTTCCAACACATCCACCCTGAATAGGAAAAGGACCTGCAGATCATAAAATCATGGAGTGCTTCAGCTTGGAAAAGATCTTAAAGATCATCAAGTTCATCCAGCTCCCCTCCCACAGGCAAATTTTCCTACATAGTTATCCCACAATACCCTACACAGTTATCCCACAATATCCTGCTCAGTTATCCCGCTCTATCCCACACAGCTACTCCCCCACAACAATATCCTACAATAACTATCCTGTTCTACTTGTCCCTCCTCCCAAATAATCTTTTATTTTATGTATTAATTCATATTAAAAAAAAGAATTCCTACTCCTGACTCAGTGCTTTACAAACATTAATTTTAAGATTGTTTTCTCCATTACAGAGAGTAAAGGATCTCACTGTGTGAAAAACTGGGCATAGCTTGAGGGGAGATTTAATGAATGTATCCATGATTTCTAGAAAGGGGGGGGGAAATGGTTATGCCAAAGATAGAAAGAACTGACTTGCTCTCTTTATTCATGTGCTATCTAAATTTTGAATAATGGATTTTAAAAGTTAACATAACTCTCAGAAAACAACCATCAGAGCTTCAATCCTGCTTCCTGACCAAACAGGCACAATTAAATTTCACATCAGAGCTCAGGGATTTCAATGAAAACACATCCCCATGCACAGATTCTCTGTGAAAGACAAACACACAGATATTCCACCAGGCTCCCAGTTTGTTCTGAAGGAATCTGCATCCAGCTCCAAATGCACAATTTGTGTTTAATCCAGCCCTGTGCAGAACCCTCACTCCTGATGGACTGCACTGGTCAAAAGAACACAGCTCAATATCTGCAGGGAAACCCAAAGTTGCCATGTCTGAAGTGACAATCACAGGTAAACACACTGAAAAGTGGCTTTAGGGAATTCTGAGATTCCAAAGGATCACTGGAGAATGGCCAAAGGATTCTCTTTTTTTCTTATAGGTGCTGGGTCTTAACTTCTTCAAGTTAGGCTTGGGATTAAATGTGTGAGATGGGATTTCTTGTTTGGACTCAGATGTTTATTAGTTTTTATCTATGTCAGAGTCTCACAAACTTGAGTTCTACAGCACTTCACTAACAAACTAAAAATGGAGATGTATCTCTCTCTACAAGGCCTTTTAAGGATAAACTGTCAAATTAAGAAATGACACCTGAATTATTTTTACTTTTAACTAATAACTAAATACTTGTGGCCCACAATGTGGACTTTTTTATTTAATTATACAATACTACTCAAACCTATGGAGAAGAAGGTGAAGGACTAGTTTCTGCTCTACAACTTCTATCTTGCTCTATATATATTACTATATTCTAAAACCTTAAACTCTAAGTTTTCCACCATGTGATATTGCACACTTCTATTCAAACTCCACACCCACAATCCCAGTTCTGTCATTCAATTTTGGAAGTTTTCTCCACAGCCTCAGGTCAAATTCAGTGTTCTCATGGAGGTCAGTGCCTGGCAGCACAGAAAGTCCAAAATTCTCAGCAACTGAGACAGAGGAACTGCTGCCCACTGAAGTCCTCTCTTTAAATTGTAACTGGATGATTTTTAAGATCCCTGGGTCAAAGCACAATCTCTTGTACAAAGCAGCAGGAAGTCCAAGACATTTCTTGAGTGACCTCTGCTCCTGCAGCCCTCAGGTGACTCCGTGAGGGTCATGCCCTGACTGAAAGAACAGAGCAAAGAAAAGAGTTTATTCAAAAGGAACAGGGTTTGGGATGTGGAAGATAAACAAGAGGCTGCAAAGATTTATTAAAGTCTCTTTCCCAGTGTATCTTCCCACCTGAAGCAGCTCTGTGCACTCAGAATCTGGGCTGGTTTCAGGCTGAGAGGGGTGACAGCATCACTCCCATGCTGGAAAAATGTATCTACACAGGGCTTGTGGAGTGAAATGTGTTTGAGATCACACACCTCTGCCTGAAGCACTTCAAAGAACTCTCCTGGTGGCAGCACAGCTGTGTGTGAAGAGGTGCAAGAGCAGAAAGAGAAATGAGACCCTTGGGTACCTCTGTTGCTAAGAAAAGCTCAGTGGCTGAGCTGAGCTATGGTATTTAATCATTTAATTCCAGCATCACTTACAAACAGCTCACACCTCTTTAAGGGATGTCAGGAGTAACTTGGGACTGTCATCCCCAGACAGAATGTGACAAAAAAATCAAGGATACCACCAGCAACAGCATCATCAGGGCTAACAACCCTGCAATGATTCTCTCCTGACAAAGCACCACCGACATTTGCTGTATTTGTAAAAGAAAACATTAATTCAGGAGGTTTCTGTGCAGAGCTCACTGCCCTTGGCTAAGCAAAAAAAGCTCAACTAAAGGCACAGAGCCTGCAGGATTTTTTGTAGCTTCCTATTTTCTGTTATCGACAAAACAGTACATGGTATTTCATAAATAACTGGTAATTTGTAGCTTTAACTTTAGGTTTTAAAAGCAGCTACTTTGAATTCAGGGCCAGGCTGGAGCAACTTGTAGGGTGGAATAGGATGAGCTTGAAGGTCCCTTCAACCCAAACCATTTTGGGGAACAATGATGTTATTTAAGGTACAAACTGGAAGTCTGGGTCAGAGACTCGTGTTTGGAGGAAATCCCAACAAAGGCATTAAAACAAGAGGCTTTATTCCTTGTTTGGAATAAAGGGATTCTGCACAAGGAGAAATAAAGCACAGATTCTTTGCCTGGCTCTCTGCAACACAGATTTCTATGGTACAGAGGTATGTGAGTGCAGCATGATGGTGACTGAAGATATTTGCATGAAGAAACTATCAATATTTCTAATTTACAGGCAGTGCAAGAGCCCTTCAGAAGTCACCATATGTGCCCCAACATCAGAAGGGTAACGAGGACAGGGAAATAAAGCCACACTTCCCTGGACTCAGTCCAAAGTCATCAATAAAAAGCTGATTTTGTCTCTGCTCTGATTTTTCTCCCTCAGTGTCCAGAGAATTGGCACCACTGCTCTGTGAGACAATTAGATCTGAATATCCAAGTGTTGCTGTTATTAATTTACTGTGGTTTCATTATGCTCCTTCTCAGCTTCACAGCTCACAACAGCAGCAGTCAGGACACACAGGAAATACTGCCAATATTTAAAATATTCACAGCAGAGCATCAAACAGAACAGAAGGGGAGGTGTCCATGGAATGGGGTGGAACTGGATGATCCTTAAGGTTCTTCCCAGCCCAAACCACTCTGTGATTTTCTGATGATGACAATGCCTTAAATTTTATTTTCAGTAAACATTAACGATCCAGGCTTTGTGATAGAGAAATCCTAATTAAAGGAAGATGTGATATTGATGATTTGTCATTTATTCCCACTCATTCTATGGGAATTGATGGAGAGAGTCATGTCCAAAAGATTTATAATAAAGGAATAAAGCCCCCCAAAATCTGTGATTCAGAATAAACACCCAAAACTTCCAGCTGGATCCTTTGGATTACAGCTGTCACTGTCCAATCAAACTTTGGGGAATTAATTCCATTATTGGGGGGAACCTCACCCCAAACTGATCAGTCAATCCCTTGAGAGGATTTGGGATTTCCATCAGTTTGGATGGCTGAGAATTAAGATTTTTCCCAAAAAACCCCAGCAGCAAGAGGCAATTCCAAGTTGTCCACGAGAGCAGCGGAGCAGGAGAGGAATGGCAGAATATTTAGGAAAAAGCACTGATGCACAGCTATGAATTCTAAATATACCACCAGAAATCAAAACCCACCAAAGATAAAAACATTTATTTTAGGCTGCTTTTGCCCTCTCTGCTTGTTAAATGAATAATGAAGATGTCACTTGGCTCGAGACACCACGGGGGAATAAAATGTCACCACTGCAGCTGCCGAATTTCCCGCTCCCAGCCCTCCAAATTAAGGGAAAAAACCCACAAAACAAAGGGAGAATTTGATTAGGAAAAGTTCAAATCCTTGCCCAAAGCCCAGCTCTTCCTGTAAGGTTGCATTCTTCTCTTCTTGTGTAAACTCCTCATTATAACAGAGCCATCTTCATAATGGAATAATTGGGGTTATAATGTAACTGTGGGCAGATAATTCCAGCTTTAGGAGGGGCAGCAGGGCCCTGTAATGTTGTTTTAATGTGATTTGGGGACTGCAGGAACTGCCTGAACCTGCTCATTTAGGATTTGATCAATGGGAATTAGGCATCGTAAAGAGATGAAGCATTTGATAATTCCCAATTTGATCAATGTGAATCAGGGCCTTGGTGGAGATAAAACATTCCTCATGGACATTTGGAATATCAGTTTAATGCAGGCAGCAATAGGAACTGCAGACACAAGGCTTGCCAGGCCTCTGATCCAAACCCATGTGGGATATTTGTATTTTTCCCCTTTTAATGGGGTTTAATTATCCCTAAAGACTGATGAAGCCACAGCTGATGTAATTTCAGGGATTAAATGGAGGAAGGAAAATCCAGGAAATATTTCATATATAACAACACCATCCCCTTCTTGCTCTTGGAAGTAATGCAGGTTGAAAAGTGGAAGAAATTCAAGTTCTCTCACTAAAACTGGGTACCTAATTCTAGACATGCCTAAAATAAAGTCAGACTGCTTGCTAGTAACACCACAATTAGATCTATTAATCTTGCACTTGGAACCTGCAATCACAGGCAGCACATGGCTTTATGCATTAACAAAATTTAGCAGCTCAACCTTATTTAATTCTTCTTTTACAGCCAATTAAACAACTCTTTAAACACCACTGGAGCCTCTGTCCTCTCAATCCTCACGTGCAATTAAACTGCACATGAGAAGTGCCTGTGACACCAAAAGAGCATCTTCAGGTCTCACTAAATCATTCCTCATTTATCCATCAAGTTCCATAAAAGAGGCAGTGATAAAATAACATCTCCTGCATTGAAACCTTCAATAAAAAGACACGGTGTTTAAAAGGATTTGATGTAAGGAAAAAACCTTTAAATTGTAAAGTAATATTGGTATTTCGGGCACTTCATCAAATCTGCCACAATTTATGTGCATATTTCAGGCACCTCTTTATTTCCTGATTTTTTTCCTTTTGTTTTCTTGGAAGGCAATGGACCAATATTGCATCCACTGATGGAAAAATTCCAAATTATTTTTAGGAAATTTGGTTTCAAGTGCAAAATCAGCACAGTAATAGCAGTACTGCTATTACAGATCAGTCAAATGGATGATTTTAATTTATACCTTCAGTTTCTAGAAAATTAAGAGAAGTCCAATCCCATTAAGTGTTAGGAATGTGATTCCCTGTCCTCAGTAAATATTCCTTGATTTCTGCACCCTATAAAATGGTTTTCTTAAATTTCTTTGATGCTCAGGACTGGCCCCTGCTCTGTCAATCAGCTCCATTTGTGCACAAAAAAGAACCCAAAGTATTTGATTTCCTTAGGAAATCCTTTATTTATCAGGAGGAAAAACCCAATTCCAAACCCATCTCCCACCTCTGCCCACTAAACCCACCCAGAGCTCTTCAGCAAAACTTCAAATCCCAACAAAACCTTCTTTTGGAATAATGCATGTGCAATGAGGCAATGATTGTATTCAGAAAGCTGAAAATATCCCACTGGAACAGAGGAAGGAGACACCCAGGTGGGAATTTTATCCCTGAATTTCCAGACATGATGGAAAACCTTCCAAATTATGCTTAAATCAGACCTTGATCAATGGTCATCCTGTCCCTCTTGTTTAAGGGACAGATTAATTTAGTGATCAATATACTCTGCACCATTAAACACTACAAAATTTTTATATCTACACCAGAGAATATTCAACAATTCATGCTGTTAAGAGCTAAAATGAGTTTTTCTTACACTTCAGAATTTTATTTGTATCAATATCAGCAGCTCAGAAAGGATTTTTCTCTTCCTGCTCATCAAAAAATCAAAACAAAGCACAAACCAGAAGAAAATCCCGGCACAAATCTACAAAAATGGTGGCAGAATAATTCATTTTCTGCAGCATTTCTTGGTTAGAGGAGAGAATTGAGGCTGTAAAAAGTTCTGTGTCCTCACTAAAATGATAAATGGAACCTCGAGCCTGAGGGATGAAGCAGCACAAAGGGAAGGTCCAAGGCTAAGGGTCACTGTCACTTTGATCCATCAATTACCAGATCTTCACTTCACTTTCTTCAGGACCAATAAAAATTATTTAATTTTGACCTTCACTGTTGAGGGCAGGGTGAAATTCCTCATTTAAATCCTCCCCATGGTGCGATTGTGATGCAAAGCTGGAATCCCATTTTTGGTGCTTTATCAGAGAAAGGGAATCTATTTTTAGACTATTTCACGTTTCTTATCAACCATAAATTAATAAATGTATACAGAGGGTGCATCCCATTTCTCTGCAGCTTATGGTTCCTATACATTGGTCTCCAAATTCTCCCAAATTCCCTCCTTTCAACAACCAGAGGGACTGATAGGATCTGTGAGGGAGGAAAGGGGAATTATTGTGCATTTTAATGTGGTAAGAACTCATCCAGCTGCCAGGAAAAAACAGAAGGGACTCACTTGAACCGAGCTGAGACTTCATCAGCAGCTTTTTGGTATTCCTCAGTGGTGACTTTGTAGAACTGGGCACTCTGAAAAAAAACCAAAACAGAATAAATACAGATTTCAGTTTACAGGCATGCTAATATCTAGTCAATAAAGCTGATTTTGGATTTAAGTTGTTTCAAAAAACTGCCAAAACCCTTCAATAAGATGACAAAGTTTCGGAAATCACTTCTTTTTTTTTTTTTTTTTTAAATATCAAGTGTGTCTTGATTATGCAAAAGAAATGGTTCTTGGGGAAGAAACTCTAAAGGGACAGGAGGTTAAGAATCTCATATTTAGCACAAGGTGCTCCTGGAGTCTTTGCAACTTCTTCACTAGAAATTAAAATCAAAACACTGAATCTTGACTTGTGTGCAGTGCCCTGTTTGTGCTCCTCACCCACATCTCCCCCCTGCCCCACAGGTGACACTCGAGCCAAGCTTCCAAGTCCCACAATAAATTACCTGTGGCTCCACTTTCCCTTTTGCTCTTCGCCTCTCTGAGGATTTACTGGAATATTCCAAACTCCCAGGTCACTTCCATCAGTTGCTAATTTCAATTTTTAAAGCCAGGCAGCTTCAGACCAGATTTTCACTTCCCCTAAACCCAGGGATGGCTTTGACTCGGTTCTACAAAACCATTCCTTTCCAAAGTACAGGTGGGAGATGCTCACCAAGCACCACAAGTTTTCTTGGTGTGAAAATGCTGTGCCAGGGAAGGCTCAGCTTTGATATTGGGAAAATTCCTTCATGGAAAGGGTGATGAGGCACTGGGAGAGCTGCAGGGTGGAGTCCCCATCCCTGGAGGGATTTAAAATCCATGTGGATGTGGCACTTGGGGACATGGGGCAGTGGTGGCCTTGGCAGGGCTGGGGATGGTGGGACTCGATGATCTTAAAGGAATTTTCCAGCCTAAAGAATTCAGTGATCCTCCAGCCTGAGATGAATGGCTGGGATGTTGTTTTGCTTCCTGTCTCAGGAACACAGAGGTGGCACTTTCCAGGAGGTTTTTAGAGCCTCGGCACAGCTGGACCTCGCTGTAATACCCAAGGCACCTGGCTGCCCAGCTGGAGGGAGAAAGCAAAGTTTGAGCTGCTCAAAACTTCTCTGAAACCATTTTCCACGGAATGCTGCTGGAAACAGAGCATGGAGAGGCAAAAAGGGTGTGCTGGCACCTGCAACAACTCTGGTGTAGCTTTGAGTCATCGGCATCCCGGGGAGTGAGGTGAACATGGCAACAAAATCCTGGCAATCCCACACTGTGTGATTCCATCAAACCCAGCTGAATCCTTATTTTAACAACCTGGGACCTCACCCTGTGCTTTGGAGTTATTGATGCCTCAATATTGATTTGGCATCTTCCAAATATTTACCCTGTGTCAGGCTGAGGGAGCTGGGATTGTTCACCTGGAGAAGGGAAGGATCCAGGAGAGCTCAGAGTCCCTGAAGGGGCTCCAGGAGAGCTGCAGAGGGACTGGGGACAAGGCCTGCAGGGACAGGACACAGGGAATGGCTCCCACTGCCACAGGGCAGGGCTGGATGGGATCTTGGCAAGGAATTCCTGCCTGGGCTGGAATTGCCAGAGCAGCTGGGGCTGCCCCTGCATCCCTGGAATGTCCAAGGCCAGGCTGGACACTGAGGCTGGAGCAGCCTGGGACAGTGGGAGGTGTCCCTGCCATGGATGGGGTGGCACTGGGTGACCTTGAAGGTCCCTTCCATCCCAAACCATTCCATGATTCCATAACACACATGGATGCCACGATCCAGTCCATGGGAAGCATCATTCCAATTTTAATTTTGGGTAAAATAAAAACAGTTTAGCTTAAGACATTGATGTATGGAAAAGCAATATGATGAAAACATTTTTAGGAGGAAAAAAAATGGGAAAGGCTGTAAGTGGAGAGATCACTCTTCCATAAAAGTCACAGATGACACAGGTCTGTGGTCACTGGGTGAGTAAACATGTCCTGGGGAATATTTATCATTTTATGAGCAGTGCAGGTCTCACTCCTGCAAAAACACTTCCTGAAATTCCAAAAGAGGCAGCACCACCTACAAAAAAACTGCAAAAAACCCCAATTTTTCCTTCCCACTTAAAGATTTCATCTTCCAAGCTTCTTCCTTGAGAATGATAATCCCGAAATGTACCAAAATCGGCGAATAAAACGCCAGCTCCAGACAGGGGTAAAATTGTATTGCAGGGCTAATATTTTCTCACAAATGATAACAAATTGGTTAAGAGGCAGGGCAGGCAAAGGTCAGGCCCGGAGCAGCAGGGGCAGAGAGCTCTGCTGCTCTCCCCAGTGCCTGCCCCACTGCTCAGCACTCATCTGCACCAAAGCTCCGCCACCGGCGCTCCGTCGTTCCCCCATAAATCATCGTCGGCCAGAGAGCAAATGGGAGTGGAATTCTCCTCTCACCAGTGAGCCCCCGGCACTCAGCAATCCCAGCTGCCCCAGCCAGCCAGGCCCAGGCTGCTGGGATGGGATGGGATGGGATGGGATGGGCTGGGATGGGATGGGATGGGATGGGATCCATGGGATGGGATGGGATGGGATCCATGGGATGGGAT
>VWZP01010938.1:44423-95831 GCA_013396995.1 Dicaeum eximium | reverse complement strand
GCTGCTCCAGCCCCAGTGTCCAGCCTGGCCTTGGACATTCCAGGGATGCAGGGGCAGCCCCAGCTGCTCTGGCAATTCCAGCCCAGGCAGGAATTCCTTGCCAAGATCCCATCCAGCCCTGCCCTGTGGCAGTGGGAGCCATTCCCTGTGTCCTGTCCCTGCAGGCCTTGTCCCCAGTCCCTCTGCAGCTCTCCTGGAGCCCCTTCAGGCCCTGGAATGTGCTGGAAGCTCTGCCTGGATCCTTCTCCTCTCCAGGTGAGCACCCCCAGCTCTCCCAGCCTGGCTCCAGCCCTGCAGCAGCTCCATGGATTCCTCTGGATTTGCTCCAGCAGCTCCAGGTGCTGCTGCTGTGTCCCCAGGGCTGGGACAGCTCTGCAGGTGGGGTCTCACCTCAGAGGGGCAGAATTCCCTCCCCTTTTCCTCTTTACAGAGCAATCCAGAGCTTCCAAAAAGTTTTGTTTGTTTGTTGTGTCCTCTTCCAGCTTTACCTGCTGAATGCAAAGCTCTAGAAACAGAAAACCAGCAGGAGATGGGAATGAGAAAAAGAAGGAAAATCTTCATATTATTGTTGTAATCCCAAAAAGCCACACACACATCCAGCCCCTAAGGCTGCTGCAAATAGCACAGAGTGGGGTTTGCTGAAAACTGATGCATGAGGTATTTCAGCATAGCCCAGAACAGTCCCTAATATTCAGTTCTGTAACCTGCATTTTGCTGTTTCACTGCACTGCACAGCAAATCCACATGAAACAGGAGCTGTCTGATACGAAAAACAACAATTCCCCATCTTAAAAGCTGGAATTTGATCCAAAAAGGGAAGTAGGATGCACACATGTCAGACAAGGAGTGCCAGAAATGAGTAAATAGTCATTCAAAATCACGCCCTCACAAGTTGCTGAATAAAATGGTTACAGGGAAAGGCTGCACATTTTAACTCCTGTATCTGATAATGAATTGTGTGCTGCCTCCTTGTACAGAATTTATCAGAGAATTCACTCAATATCTGCATCTTGCCTGCTGAAAGTGAGGCAGTGAAAAAATGGAAAAATGGTGAATTTTCCAAGGGATGAAACAGAAGCAGTTCCAGTGAGGCCCTGGCAGAGATTTCCCAGAGCAGCTGTGGCTGCCCCTGGATCCCTGGCAGTGCCCAAAGCCAGGGATGGGATTTGGAGCACCCTGGGACAGTGGGAGGTGTCCCTGGGGTTGGAACTGGATGAGCTTTAAGGTCTTTTCCAACCCAAACCATTCTGATTCCATGATTCTCTGAACTCCTGAAATCCATAGGAAGCTTGGCATGAACAGACATCAGAGCTGGCATGGAACAAAAACTCTCTGCAGTGCTTTTAAAAACACATATAGCATCAAACAGCAGAAAATATTCTGCATTATTGCCTCAGTCTGTGGGAAACAGAGAATATCTTCTTTGGGCTTTAAGTTGATAAATATATAGACAATTTTTGTTGTAGGAAAAAAATCTCTGAACTGGATTAAAGTGGTAGCAGATATGAAAAAGATAAGACATTTAAAACAATCATAACTCTCTTCTGACAATCATACAAATGTTTGAACTCTTCTGCTATGGTTCATTTGGATTTGCTTCCTAATTACCACAGCTCTCCTTTGGTGTTTTCCTGTGCAGAAATTTCCTGAGTGATTATGGCCCTGATATGGGGGAAAAAATAAAGACTTCTAACATGGTGGGGGGAGGAAAAAAGATTTCTAAAGTGGCAGGAGAGCATCTCCTGATTTCAAACACATGGTTATCCCCCCCTGTTTGAAAAGGAAAGGCCTTCTGAGGCAGAGCAACGTGCATGTGAATAGATCTGCATTGAAAAGTCCCAGCTCTCAGGTATGAAAATACAAAAATGCTTTTTGGTTCCAAAGGACTGACATCTGGGAACTTTCCTTTCTCCCTGACACGCTGAAGGGGCTGAACCAGCACCAGCATTTCTGAATTTCAAAGGGTCATTTCTGTCCCCAGCCCCAGCTCTGAGGGTTCATCCACTTCTGCTGTGCCAAATTCCCAATTAAAACCAGGAGCAAGAACGAGCCCAGCTGAGCAGAGCTGGGCCTATTTCACACCGAGCTGGTGGCAGACACAGAACCCACAAAGAGAGTGGGAAAAAGTTAAATCAGAATAAAAAAGAGAAGGAACTTCCACCTTGCAAGGATCAGTGTGAAAATGGCACATTATTTTTCCAGGAGGATCTCACAAATGCAGAAACTTGATGCCATCTCATCTCTCCTGAAGGAATTGGGGGGGGGTCAGAGATTTTAAAGGAAATTTGCAGTGCCCAAGACCAATTGGTTTTGCTCTTTAAAGCAAAAGTTTGGCTGTAAAGAAGTTGTCACTAGGCTTGTCACTAAGTCCATGACTCTGATTTTCTCTCCTCTCTCCTATTTTCTCCCATTTTCTTCCTACAACTCCCTCTGATCACCTTTACTCCGAGTTCCTTCTCCCAGTTTTAAATTCATTGTTTTAGTTTCAAGGGAGTTTAACAGAACACAGAAAAATACAGAGTTCTGCCTTTCTGTAGTGAATTCTCAAGGCAGAAGAAAAAACTTTACTTAAACTTCCATTCCTGTGGCCAAGCCTGGCCAAAGCTGGGATTTGTGCCACAAATAATGATAGAAAGAGCTGCTACAGCTCTCTCCTCTCTGCACTGGGGTCACATCCCAGGATTTTGGTTCAGCTCTCACTGTGGTCAGACTCTCCCTGATTTTAAGGATGTTGCCACAGGACACAACTGCTCCTGGGCAGGGCTTGACCTCCTGCACATGAAAAGCACAACGAAATGAGGTGAAGAAATGATAAACCCAGAGCAGGACCCAGATTTCCTCAAGTATTGTAAGAGCTGTATCCTTTAGACAAAGCTTTGCCCAAACCCAGCATCCTCTGTGCTTACATTACAGAAAGAAAAATTAAATCTTTACATTTTTCCTGTAACACAACAGTGAACCAGCAAAACCCACATGGAAAAAGCTGGGTCTAAGTCACAGCTTAGTGCTCATAAACCTAAATCAACTTCCCAAAAAATCCATCACTGACAGATGTCAGTGGTCCATCTCCAGCTCTTCTGCACAGATCCCTCTCTCCCACTGAAGGCCAAGTTATTAATAAATTGTTTTTCAACTTAGATTGGATTGATCATTTATTTTCAAAATCCCTTTTCCCATCATTTACTCATTACCCGCCTCCTCTTGATGTAAGAGGACATTTATTGCCTTCTGCATTTATTGTGCTGGCAAACAGAAACATTCAGCAGCCTTTCCTGGGGATTCTCTAATTTATCTATCAGTTATGGGACTGGACTATTTTTAGGGGCAGGAAAAATTAAAATATCACTCAGAGTGACAGCAGTGAAAATGAAGGCAGCGAGTCTTCCTGCAATAAAGGAAAAGCATTCCTACCATTCCATCATTTCAGCCATTGGGTTTGCAGGATTATTTACAATTTAAAAAAGCATAATTACTCATAAACATTATTGTTTTCTAATGAGAATAATTACTAATTAATGCTTAGGCAAAAAGGGAATGTTTTCCTCTAATCATAAAATCATTAAGGTTGGAAAACTCCTCTGAGGTCATTGAGTCCCACCATCCCCAGCCCTGCCAAGGCCACCACTGCCCCATGTCCCCAAGTGCCACATGCACAGGGCTTTGAAATCCCTCCAGGGATGGGGACTCCACCCCTGCCTGGGCAGCTCATTCCAATGCTGGACAACCCCTTCCATGAAGGAATTTTCCCTAAAATCCAATCTAAACCTCCCCTGGCCCAGCCTGAGGCCGTTCCCTCTCCTCCTGTCCCTGTTCCCTGGGAGCAGAGCCCGACCCCCCCGGCTGTCCCCTCCTGGCAGGAGCTGTGCAGAGCCACAAGGTCCCCCCTGAGCCTCCTTTGCTCCAGGCTCAGCCCCTTCCCAGCTCCCTCAGCTTTTCCTGCTTCTCCAGACCCTTCCCAGTTCCATTCCCTGGACACGCTCCAGCCCCTCTGATTTGAGGTTCCTCAGCGAGGCCAGCATAGGGGAATGATCACTTCAATTTAGAGCTGTCATAATTTCTAATTATGTTACCTCAACTAAGAAATCCTCCCTGAGCATTGCTTGAATCCAGCATTAACTTAGCCCAGTATTTGTTCCCAAACTTCAGCTTGTGATGGGAAGATGGTGGGAGGAGGGAACAGACCCGGGTGAAGTGAAAGCTGCTTATTCATTAACTCCCCATATGTTAAAACATTTTGCCATATCCTATGCAAAGCGATAAACACAGCTTTTAAAATTCAAAAATTCCTTCAGTTTGTTCCTTTTTTGCCTAGTTAAAACATTCCCCTCTCGTGACAGCTTTTTTTTGCTCCCAAAGAAGGAGAAGGGGAAAAATGCAGATGAAGCTACACTCAAAAAAAACCCCACAATCACCAACGGGGCTGAGGAAATGCTGGAATTTTGACTCAAAAAGTGACTGGTGCTGGATAAACTTGGCTTCACTGGGATTTCACTGTCCCAGGCTGCTCCCAGCCCCAGTGTCCAGCCTGGCCTTGGACATTCCAGGGATGCAGGGGCAGCCCCAGCTGCTCTGGCAATTCCAGCCCAGGCAGGAATTCCTTGCCAAGATCCCATCCAGCCCTGCCCTGTGGCAGTGGGAGCCATTCCCTGTGTCCTGTCCCTGCAGGCCTTGTCCCCAGTCCCTCTGAACTCTCCTGGAGCCCCTTCAGGCCCTGGAATGTGCTGGAAGCTCTCCCTGGATCCTTCTCTCCAGGCTGGGCATTCCCAGACGGTTTGGACCAACCTGGGGTAGTGGAAGGTGTCCCTGCCCATGGAGCTGGATGAACTTTTAGGTGCCTTCCAACCCAAATTATTCTGTGATTCTCTAAACCCATCCCAGATCCAGGGCTCTGAGTTATCAGTTTCCATGCAGATACCATCACCCCTTGGACTTGTGCTAATTCTTCTGAGTCATCTTTTTCCCTGAACTGAAACTACAAAATAATCATAAGACTTTCTAAACCCTTTTTTTTTTTTTGCACATGATGGAGAAATAAAAAACTGCAACAACCTGTATGGAATTGTGGTTCCACGTTAAAAGTTATCAGCTGTCTTAGTGCACAGCAGGAGAAATCCTGGAATATTGGTTATCACAGGTTTTTTTGTTCTCTATAAAGACACACATACATAATGGAAAAATAATCTATAAACAAACATTTAGAGAAACATCAATAGCTGCTATTCAGCGTGGAACAACTCCTCATTTTGTTATTAAGCAGCATTTCAGCCTTGCTATTGATTGGATATGTGATAGTGAAAGATGAGATTGAAGCAGGTATTTTTCATGGCAAACATGAAACTCTGCATTTTTGGTGCACTTGGGGGAAAAACGCATGGCTGAGGTGTGTGTTTAATAATAAACATCTCAGCTACTTAGTCAGAAATGGTAAATAAAAGATTATGAGGAGGAAGAAAATGAAATCAAGGCTGAGACCCAATTGTTCAGAATAATGATTGTGGCTGGGCAAGATATGGAGGCAGAGCATTAAATCCAACACTCCAGCCCAGGCTGTCAATCAGGTGCAGGTTTCAGATATTGGAATTGGTAGCAAGTTTCCTAATCTCAACCTGCCAGGCAAGAAGCAATTCAACAAAAGCTCTGTCTCCCAAACAGAATGGAATCTGAAAAGAAGAATTTTCTAATATTGGCAAGATCACAGGGTGGGTTGACAGCTTTATTATGCTAAACAGACAAAAACATTACGTTCTGGTCAGTGCTAAAAAGGGTGGTTTTTCAGGAGCAATGTGGAAATACAAAGCACTGGGGAAGTCTGATGAACTCCTACTTTTATCTCCCTGGTGCAGCACATGAGCTGAGACATAGAAAAGTCTCTTGGACCAAGTACAAAATGAGAAATTAATATATCTTGATTTTCTCCTCAGGTCTCCCACCGCAGCGATTTGGGAGAGCTGCAAGAAGTCGCTGTGGCAGCTGAATATCCATTTAAAAAGGAAAAGGCCCCACTAAGTTCACAGAAATAACACAATTCATTAACAATGAGATGATATGGCAGTCGGTGGAATTCATCACATGGAAGCTGTAATGTATTTTATTGCTTCTATTGGAAAAGTGCTTGGAAATAGAGTTAAAGTATTGACTCTGTGTGTGTGTGTGCGTGCATATATACATTTATTTATTTGATACAGAAAGAGAAATAGAGCCAGCCTAATAGGAACAGGGCACAAACAGCGAGAGTATCTCAAAATAGGAGCAGAGTGGGAATGATGGATCTATTTCCTTTCAAACCACGGATATTTAGGGAATATTGGAGTCATTCCATGCCTTCATGGGAACAAGAACACCAGGTTTGTTGAGCTGTCCCTGCCTCTTCCCTAAGTGCTCATCAGCCAAAATAATTTCCTGCTTGGCTGGATCCAGCCTCAAGTCTCCAAACATGCACCTACATCCCTGCTAGTTGGCTTTGGAAGGTGTGAAGGAATGCACACAAATGTGGGGAGAGTAATCATGTTTGCTCTGGCAAATGCAGACTTCTAAACACTCTGAGAGGTGAGAGCAGAATCATCCTCTGCTTATGGAATTCTCGCTGCTACAGCCACGTGAGATCACAAAGAGTAAACAGACTGATAACTGAACACAAATAGAAACAAAAAAAAACCCTTTAAATTGCTAAATTACCTTGTAGGGAATGAAAATGTTTGTGGTTATTATCCTGCTTTGTACCAGTCTGCCCTCTGTTATCTACATCTTGCAAACTCCACTTTACAAAAAGCCCAGCAAACACCTTCTGATTACTGAGCTGTTGAGATCTGAAGAGGTAAACAAGGCTCTGAAGCATCTGAACAAATGTGGGGCTGGCACTGTTGGCACCTGAGCACTTGTGTTGATGAGAAACTCCCATAAAAGCCAATTCCTGGCTGGGAAGCTGCAGATCAGCTCCTCAGCTCAGCACTGGGGCTATCACTGCAGAGCATGTTGGGCCATCCTAAGCCTCCAATAGAAAAAGGAAGAGATCATTAAGTTATAATTTCCCCACACAATTGGTATAAGCATTTCCTACCAACAGGATTAGGATGAATACAAGATCCCAGAATAAAGCTGCTCAGCAGTGAGGATGGCAGTTTAGTGTCTAGTAAATTTGATTTCTCTGAAAATCCTGACACATCATAATAGCAAAATCCTATTTACTGTAGCAAGCAGGATGGATAATACCATTTAACACCTGGGATAGAATGTGCCATCAGCTCAGAGCTTTGTGCTCTGTGTGCTCATCTTACCTTAAGGTTAATGCTCCTTGACAGCCTCCATGGAAAGCAGAATCCCCAAATTAAGTGCCGAGCTTGGGATTTGCAAATCCTTCCTCGACGTTTAAGTCAGGGGAAAAACGGATGCAGAGAAGTGGATCAACATTTCCTGAACTTCATGTGAGTGTTCCCAGGCTGGGACCTGCCACTGTGGAGCAGGAATGTCCCCACACAAGGCCACCACAGCCCCACCACAAGGCTCTGTGGGGACTGTGGAATGTCAGGAACTGTCAGAGCAGTGACTTCTAAGCTGTTAAATGTGTGCTGAATCCAAGGTAATACTGAAACCTCCAAATTCCTACAGAATGGCAGAATCATGGAATTGTTTGGGTTGGAAAATCCCTCTGAGATCATCAAGGGCACCAGTGTGCCATGTCCCCAAATGCCACATCTTCAAGTTGTTTAAATCCCTGCAGGGATGGGGACTTCACCTCTGCCTGGGCTGCTCAGCCCTTTTAGGAAAGGAATTTTTGTAATTTCCAAACCTCCCCTGGCCCAGCCTGAGGCCGTTCCCTCTCCTCCTGTCCCTGTTCCCTGGGAGCAGAGCCCGACCCCCCCGGCTGTCCCCTCCTGGCAGGAGCTGTGCAGAGCCACAAGGTCCCCCCTGAGCCTCCTTTTCTCCAGGCTCAGCCCCTTCCCACTCCCTGAGCCACTCCTCAGATTCATGCTCCAGGATAATCCTATTACCTCACCCCACAACCACATTCACAACAAACTGCTCAACACTTAAAAGTATTTCTAGGAGCACAGAAACTTGGCATCAGTGGAAAATATTGTGATTAATATGGGGATCCATATCTTGCTCATTCACAGTGATAAACTAAGTAGTTGTGTCATACAGCAGGGTATTAAAATTAATTTCCTTCTGCTCCCATGACTTGGGGCAGGATTCTCCTAATGATGCATATTAGCATTAGGAAGCAGTGCAACATGAAAATAGCTGGGTTTGCTGGAGGAAACTGGAACTGGGGAGTCCCATCAGTCTCAGAGACAGAGCAGGAGCAGACACAGCTCACTGAGTATCTGTGTGATGCCAAAATTACAGCAAGAGGCAGGAGAGGGTCATGTGTCCTTCATAAAAGATGTTGTAAAGCAAAAGGAACGGGGTGAAAGAAATCTGGGATGAAAGAAGGAGATCTGGGATGAAAGAAGGAGATCTGGGATGTCACTGCTCTGCATGGAAATCGTGTGCAGGTGTTGATGGGGACTGGAAGCTGCACAGCAAAGGGACACTGGAGAGGCAGAGCTGGTTGTGAATAAAGTCTATGGACACTGGGGCTTGGCACTGGCACTGAAACCAGGCAAAAATACTGCACCTCTCTACTGGAATTAGAGGGACAAGACAGTGAAGATATCAACAATTGTCCCTATAAACACCAGAAATGGAACAGCTTCAGCTACAGGGAAGTGCATCAAGTAAGGACAGAGAGATCCTGAGCACGTGGCACACATGGGAGGAATGGCCTTCCTTGGAAAAGGGCTCTGATTTCACACTGGGGCTCTTCCATATTCCAAAACAAATTTATTTTCTCCTTAGAGAGTCACAGAACGGTTTGGTTTAGAAAAGACCTTCAGGATCACCCAGTGCCACCCCAGCCATGGCAGGGACAGGTCCCACTGTCCCAGCTGCTCCAGCCCCAGTGTCCAGCCTGGCCTTGGACATTCCAGGGATGCAGGGGCAGCCCCAGCTGCTCTGGCAATTCCAGCCCAGGCAGGAATTCCTTGCCAAGATCCCATCCAGCCCTGCCCTGTGGCAGTGGGAGCCATTCCCTGTGTCCTGTCCCTGCAGGCCTTGTCCCCAGTCCCTCTGCAGCTCTCCTGGAGCCCCTTCAGGCCCTGGAATGTGCTGGAAGCTCTGCCTGGATCCTTCTCCTCTCCAGGTGAGCACCCCCAGCTCTCCCAGCCTGGCTCCAGCCCTGCAGCAGCTCCATGGATTCCTCTGGATTTGCTCCAGCAACTCCAGGTGCTGCTGCTGGGTCCCCAGGGCTGGGGCAGCTCTGCAGGTGGGGTCTCACCTGAGTGAGGGAGAAGGGACAGAATCCACCCCTCCCGTGCTGCCCACAGGGGGTTCTGGGTCCCAAGGCCCATGGCCAGGCCATGTCCAGCTTCTCCTTCTCCAAAATCCTCAAGTCCTTCCCCCAGAGCTGCTCTCCATCTTCTTCTCCCCTCAGCCTGGATTTGTGCTTGGATTGCCCTGACCCTTGCGCAGAACCTTGCACTTGTAAGTAAATAATTAACACAGTGTGGGGCACACAAAACTCAGTGACTTCAGCACTGTTTTATCTCTGGGTTTTGCTGTAGCCAAGAACCACCTTCATCCAGTAGGTGGACAATGAAAAACAGAGACAAATTCCCCTCTGTGCTGGGCTGCAGGCTGTGCCTGGGTGTGTGTTCCATTGCATCTGTCAGAGCTGGGGCAGGATCTGCTGTCCATTGGGCACTTTTCTTTATCTCTTCCACACCCATCCTCCCTCCAGGAGATATCTGCTGTTAATGAGCCATTAATTATTAATTATCTTCTGTTCATGGCCATTGAGTGTCCCTGCATGGCTGATAAAATTCCATCATCCCACTGAGAGATGCCCTGCCCAGGANATCTGTCACTGCAGGAGGAGTGACACCATGGGATGGCACTGCCACCAACACCCTGAGCCACAGGGGACAGCTCCTGCTCTCACTCTGCCAGTGGGTTTTTTTCTGTTTGTTTGTTTGTTTGTACTAGTGCATTTGGGGTTTTTTCCTTAATTTTCCTAGTAAAGAACTGTTATTCCTGCTCCCATACCTTTGCCTGAGAGCCCCTTAACTTCAGAATTATAATAATTCAGAGGCAGGGGTTCCATTTTCCATTTCAAGGGAGGTTCCTGCCTTCCTCAGCAGACTCAAACCAAGACACCCTCCAAGCTTTAAGTGTGAACACCTAAACCAGAGCTCCCACCCCAGTCAGATGCAGAGCAGGGCAAGGTTGTTCTTTAAATGCTTTGTCAGACTCCCTGCTATTGCTCTGCTGCTGTGGAGCATGTAATAACTAATAGCTTATGTGCTATCTTTGACCTAGAAACTCTGGCAGCTGTTTGGGGAATTGCTGGGTTTTGGGGAAGTATCAAAAGGTTTTTAGCACATAAACCAAATTTATGAACAGTTATTCCCCTGGAGAATAGAATTGTTGATGTTTTACTATCACAGCTGTCACTTGTGCACAGTTATTTTGTCCTGTATTAATACCCTGTAAAGGTTGAGCATCTTCCCTCAGTCACTGAAATATTTTATAATTGACAGGCTTCATCTGGCACTGAATATGGGTAATTTTCTCCATAAGGAGCACACTGTGCTGACACTAATCTGTTCTGTTGTCATCTCCCTTTATTATCAATGTCTGCATTGTTTTTTCAGCAGCGCTGAAGAACACAAATACGAAGCTTCTAATTGAAAAGGCTAAATAATCAAAAAGCCAATTAATCATCAAGACGAGCTCTGACACTCCATGATGCAACAGCCAGAAATACCACATAGGCATAACTGAAGTGGTTTTAAAGTGTGTTTATTTGATGTGGGAATGATCTGAGATTGTAATTAGCATTCTTTGTCACAGGTGACAGACTTGGATTGAACATTTCTTCATCCTGACATTAATTCTCCGAGCTCCACTTGCTCCCACCCCACCTCCTGTTCCGAAACTCCCTCTGCTGAGCAGCCCATGCTCTGTCTCTGTGCACCTTCCACTGAAATCAGGACAAGTTCAGGAACAACAAACCAGCCTCTTGTCATGCTCTGTCATTTCCAGATCTTCCTTTTTTTTTTTTTTTTTAGCTCTATTTCCATCCCAATTTTCCAAATTCCCAGCACAGAAGCTCCCAGTGAGGGAAGGTGGGATTGCAGGAGCTGTGACCCCTCTGCTTGTCCAGGTTTTCACTCTGAAATCTGCACCTCTCTGCAGAAATTCCAAATGAGATTTGGAACACAGAGTTCTCTCCTCTCAGAGCTGGAACGGCACTTTTTTTGTGTAGGAGAGAGATGAAAATTTACCTTGATGACAAACTGGATGACAGCTTGGAAAAGCAGAGGATTTCACCTCACAAATAAGGAGTCAGAACGAAAAGAGAAAGTTTGCTACAACAAAATCTCCATTATGAATGCAGAGTAAACATCACCCATGGTATAAAACAAGGAATTCAGAACTACTTGCTGTAATCCTGGGGATTTCCAAGCCAAGCAGAGAAACCAGGAATGGCAGAATTTCCTATTTCACATCCCCTGAGGGTGGCACTCCAGCAGAACTCAAATAAAGGCTTTTAAAGTTCATTATCTCCCTTGCACATGTATTTACACACACTGGAGTTTTCACTAACAGGAGCAAGTGAAGCCACTGTGCCAGTGACCTACAAGAATGTGAAAAATGACCAAGAAAAACATCTAAAAAGATGTAAAAGGTAAAAAAAGGTGAAAGAAAAAGCTGTCCAAGGTTTATCAGACATCTTTTGCCATGAATTATTCCACACTAAGAGCACAGCTACAACCACCCCAGAAAAATCCAGTCTGGATAAAATCCCACTGGAGCTTTTTCCTCTAACACCAAGCCAGTTATGGGAGAAAAAATAAAGAGTTTTTTTTGCTGAAAGATCTTAATTTTTAACTGTTTAAATAATGCACTGATTTAGGATCATTAAACTGATTTCCCCTCATCCTTTCAAACTCTTTTTCATTGCCAAGAACATGGGACTTCATTAATGTCATCTTCACAAAGGGAGGACAAAACACCGACACGGTATCGGATGTACCCTCCATTTAAAATATTCATTAAGACCAATTAAACACACTGATAATTCATGCAACATGCTCTTCCTCCTGATCCAGAAAAAACAAAGGGTTTTCTTCTGGCCTGCTAAGCTGCATCAATGAATATGTATCTTGTTAATAATTTTCACAAGCAACTAAGAAAAAAAAATCTGAATTAATGATATATTAATCTGATATATAAACTGAGGAAGAAGGCAGAGGGGTAAAGGAGGCAAATGAATTCAGGCTGGAGGTTACAACCAACCTGGGAGCCAGCAAATGATGACAGCAGTAATTATTTGAAATTAACATCCTATAAAATAATACCCTGTAAAGAATAAGAATGTTAACAGCAATATGTTAAGCCACTGTAAGCAAGTCCCACAGCTTCCCAAGCTGCTCTCTGCAGTTTAATTTCAAGTCTGTGATGAGATAAAGACACACAAGTGCTTTTTAAACATGGTATAAACTTGGAATTAAAATGAAACTCTCCATGTACTGATGAAGGAATCACTAATTCCACCCACTGAAAGCAGAAATTCACTATGTACCTTCACACTTCACTTTTTTGCTGTTGTTATTTTAATTTAAATTATTTTACTTGGTGACACTTCTTCACTTCCACTGGCTGTTCATCAGCGTTGGTACAAAATAACCTCATTATTTCATTTTTCTGCCTGTAATTACCGTGACAGATGAAATCCCACGGCGAATGTGAGAACTTTGTTAGTAAAGAAAACAAAAATTCTCCCATCAAACCTTCCACCTTGTCAATATTAAACCAGAAACAGCAGCAGCAATACAAAAATAACCCCCCTTGGCCAGAATTTTCATCTTTATCTCCTTAAAAAAGTCATCTTGTAAATATAACCAGGAGCAGAAATGAACAGAAAGGGGGGAAAAAAGGGAAAAAATGTTCATTAAAAGGGAAAAAAATGGTTTTACCCTCTCCTCCAGCCGAGCCAGCTGCTCTTTGTAGTAGGCATCGTGTTTCTTCAGCTCCCTCTCCTTCTCTTCCAGCTGCCTGGCCTAAAAAAAACGGAACAGAAAAATAAAAATATTGAATCAAGGATATTATCCACAGTTCTGGGCTTTTTCCTCCCCTCCTCAACAGCTCTGCCCAAGTTTGCCCAAATGGATTTGGAACTGTCACCAGAATGCACCAGGCTGGGATTTATTTTTGGTTTTAAATTTGAATTAACTTAGCAAATCACTTCTAAAGTTAGGAAAACCTAATTCTAATCAAGTGATTAGATATTTGGGAAGAACAAAATCTTTTTATATATTTGCTAAAAAGTGCATCCAAAACTTTCCTGTTCTGTTTAATTAGGAATCATTCCTCTGGAAACTCCCAGATTGGTTGAAGTATTCACTAAGCTGAAAAACTTGACCACAGGATCACTCCCATCTCCAATAATCTAAAATAATACAGAATAAGTTAAAATATTTATCTTTTCAATGCTAATATGACCTGAGTGTTCTTTTAGGAGACACTGCTCCCAGCAAACCGATGTTTTTGGCTTTTTATCTGCAGTATTTCCCATTTTCTAGGATTAAGGGGACTCATTAAAAATTATAAAATACATTTTAAAAGCGCACATGTGCAAAGGAATTTATTAAAAATATATAAAGCTCTAAGTGCTGCAGTGTAAATAGCAGACAAGTGATTTTTAACAATATATGAAGGATTTAACACCTAAATTATCAATGCAAATGCCTTCCGGTTTCATAATTTTTTAATAAAATATCTTTAGTGGCTAATAATTATCTAATAAAGGTCATTACAACAATTACACCACATACTGTACAGATACAAGACTTGATTCCCTTTGTCAAGACTAATTTTTTGAGGTTTTTTTTAGCAAACACCCAAGGAATACATTAAAAAGTTTAGATTTTTCTCTTGTTTCCTTATTCAACCACTTACCTTTGTTTCTATGTCCTGAAGCATGTAAAAAACGTTAAAATTGAAATTACATTTATTATATAATGGTGAACAGAAAGAATGCAAAAAAAAAAACTTCACGGGCACGTCAGGTGTGACTGGAAAAATGCAGAAAACGACTTGAAAATTGTTGGGATCTTTTGTGCAACTTCTTCCAAAACACCCCAAACAGCCAAATTTTGGATGAATCAAACTCTGTCCTCTGCCAGCCCCTCAGAATTCCATGGAGCACACGCCCTAAATGTCCACCAGCATTTAAATCAGCCTTGCCTCACTAATCACAGGTTTTCCAGAGCTCATCCCATGAACTATTCCACAGCCAAATTCCCGTGTTTTGCACTGATCACGGTTTGTTTCTCTCACAGATAATCCCTGATGATGTCCCAGACCCGGTGGTTACACAACACCCAAAATTCACTGCAGGTTTTGTGTCCCCCCAAACCATCCTCTCCCAAATACGGATCCATGGAATGGTTTGGGCTGGAAGGGATCTGAAAAATCAGCTCATTCCAACCCAAAAAACCTTCTGCTGTCCCAGGCTGCTCCCAGCCCCAGTGTCCAGCCTGGCCTTGGGCACTGCCAGGGATCCAGGGGCAGCCACAGCTGCTCTGGGAACTTGGGCCAGAGCACCTCATATTCCAGATCTCATATTCCAGATCTAACATTCCAGAGCTCATATTCCAGAGCTAACATTCCATATCTAATATTCCACGTCTCATATTCCAGACCTCACATTCCATATTTCACATCCCAGATCTAATATTCCAGATCTCATATTCTATATTTCACATTCCAGATCTCATATCCCAGATTTAATATTCCAGATCTATTCTTTCGTATCTCATATCCCAGATCTAATATTCCATATTTCAGATTCCAGATCTCACATTCCAGATCTAACGTTCCATATCTAATATTCCATGTCTCATATTCCGTATCTCTTATTCCAGATCCAATATTCCAGATCTAATATTCCACATTTCATATTCCAGAACTCATATTCCAGATCTAATATTCCACATCTCATATTCCATATCTAATATTCCACATATCACATTCCAGATCTCATCTCACATTCCACATCTCACATTCCAGATCTAAAATTCCAAATCTCATATTCCACATCTCATATTCCGTATTTCATTTTCCATATCTAACATTCCATATCTAATATTCCACATCTCTTATTCCAGATCTCATATTCCACATCTCATATTCCGTATCTCACATTCCAGATCTCATATTCCGTATCTCCTATTCCAGATCTCATACTCCATATCCAACATTCCAGATCTCATATTCCCCATCTAACATTCCAGAACTAGTACTCCACATCTCATATTCCAGACCTAATATTCCAGATCTCATATTCCACTCTCATATTCCATATCTTCAAGGCACCTTCACGGGTACCCAATGTGAATATTCCATGTGTAACCATCCCCAAAACACAGGAGATCTCCAGGATATTCCTGTTGTGCTAAACAAGCCAGTGACAATGAAATCATTAATATTCCATAAAGCTCAGGAGAACTCGGTTAAAGTTCAGTTCTTACAATCCCACCACGTTCTATCCATGACCTGGAACTAAACCTTGGAAAGGCAATGGGATGGGATAAAACCCAGGGAAGAAAAGAACCTCCTGAGGGAACCCACTGGCCCCATTTCCCACCATTCACCAGGGCACAGCTGTGCAGGGGTCAAGCACAACAGGTCAAGGGCACAACAATGACACCAGTGACAAAACCCATCCTTATCCTCCAGGATTTAAGCTGAGCTTAAATCCTTTTCCTCTGTCTTGCTGTGATCAAGGAATGCAATAACATTTAATTCCAAGGATATCCCTCTGAATGGAAGATTTTGCCCTGGGAATTTGATTTACTCGGGAAGTTGGTTTGGTTTTTTGGGTTGATTTTTGGGTTTGGTTCCCTGTCACCCCTCAAAAGAATTAATCATCAAACCAGCTGGATTTTACTGATCTGTCACTGATAAAGGAGAAATATTATATACAAAATACTAAATAATCTGTTTATCCAAAGACTTGCTTCCCTGTGTTGTGAAAGTAACAGGAAGATTTGGTTGGCAAGTAAGAAACTGAGAAAAAAGAGTTTTTTCCACCCCTGACACTTGCACAGTAACACAGACGCAGCAAAGTTCAAATGAATTAATAATAAATAAAATTATTCATTTATACAGGAGACTATAAATATGCCAATAGAGGAGAACTGAGTGCCAAAATAAAAACCTGTAAAGTAATATTAGATTTATGGGGCTGCAGGAACAAGATCCCAGTGAATATCAATGAGCTGCAAGGAAATAATTAAGAATAGCCATGTTTTCAATTAATGGAATGCTGCACTTCAGGTGTAAATGAGGCACTGGAACAGGTTGGTTGTTTCTTCATGAAAAAAACTCTGATAAACAAAACCTTTGTTTACTAAAGAATAGCTTCAAAAAGCCACCTTTGCTTCCCAAACCACCCAAATTTAAAACAGATTTGGGTGAGGCGGAACAGAGCAAATAAGCAGCGAGTTGAAAATCTGTGTTTAATAATTAAATTTTAAAAGTAAGGAAAGGAATCTACTGCTGGATGCAAAAAGATTCCAAGTGTGTGTAGTCATAAATTGCTATTATTTAAGGAACAGATAAAAAAAATAATTATCAGGTGGTTTAAGGTAGGTTTGTAGGCAGATTTCAGACTCAGCTCCTGAAGCCTTTGGCAGTCCCAGGTTTAGAGCTGCCCCTCAGCACAGAGTCCAAGCTCCAAATTCATGAACATCCCAAAAATTTACAGTGGAACTGCTGGGATGGCTCCAGTTTGGGTTTTTTTCTCGGAAAAGAATGATCTGCTTCAAAATAAGAGTCCAGTTTGAATTTATAAATTAACATCAGCCAGGGGAAAGCCCTTTGAAGGTCTTGCTTCAGGGTCATCTCACCAAACATCAGGGGATGGGGGAGGTGGACACCAAGGGACTGGTGACCTTGATGCCTCAGGTTTGAGCTTTTCTATTTTTCAGGTTCTGTGCTGCTTTAGTGTGTGGCTCTGAGCTCCATATTATGGGATGGTGAGCTCTGTGCACAGAGCAGGCAGACAAAACAATTCCTTCTCCAGCTGGGGACCAAGGACAAATGATCCAAACCTCAGGCCCAAGAGCACAAACAACGTGGGCTGAAGAGAGAAAAACAAGAAGGATGGGACTGGATGGGCTAAAGCTGGAATTGGACAATGAACTCCAAGATGCAAATGGAGCAGAACTGATCAAAGTGCCAGAGCAGTGCCCGGTGTCCATTTTGTGCCCATTTTGGTTCATCTTGGGTGCAGCCCTGGCTGGGCTCTTGTGCTGCCCAAGGTGGATCCATGGAGGAAATCCTTTGAATAAATCCCTGCTTTATTCTGTGACTCTGCCCAGCCTCTGCTCTAGGGCAGCCTTCAAAAGGCATCAACCTCCCAAGGCACATCCAAGGATTCCAGACCTGGCACTGGGGCTGGGGGCTGGAAGAGCTCCTGTCACATCAGGTTTGTGAGTGAAGATTTTCCCAAGGAAATGCTGATCACAGCAATGAGGAAAGCCCCTCCTCTCCTGGGAAAAGCCCACATGAAATACCTGCAGGGCTTGTGACAAGCCTGAAGGAAAAAATAACGGATTAAAGGTTAAAAGGAAGTGCTGGCAGCTCCCTAAGCACCATCCCACAGGAGATCTGCTGGCAGCTCAGGATGAGTGGGATGCACCAGCACAAGAGAGATCTCAAAACATGATCTTATCAAAACATGTTCTCAAAACATCATCTTCTCAAAACATGTTCTTCTCAAAACATCATCTTCCTCTGCTATGTTGCTGGAGGTTTTCCATGTCTTTTCCAACCCGTGGTGTTGTTTTAAAAGCGATGTGGGTGCATCTGGAAGGTGTTTTTTCTCTGGGTCTTGTGTTGGGTGCTGAATGAGGCTCCTTGACTCCAGTATATGATTTATTAGAATGACTCCATTATTCAGAAGGTTTTAGGGCTAAGGTGCCCACGTTCAGAGTTACATGTTTCCTCCACCATGTCAGAGCAAGACTCCCCAATGCTCACAAAGTCAGAGAGATAAAAACCTTTACATCATTGGTTAGAAAGAGAAAACTGCATCTCCTGTATCAGGAGACAGGGCAAAGGAGTGCATCTGTTGTCCTTGAGTCCACACACAGACACGGGTTTGTTTTTACAGAAATCTGCAGAGAAGTCAGCTTTCCCATGGAAGGAAAAGTGTCCAGCAAGTTTCCATCTAAGAAACTTATAAAATGGCTGTGACACCGTGGTTTGCTGGTTGAGCTTATCCATGGGTTGGAGCTAGGTGTGAATTCCAGAGCTTGGAATTCAGGTCCAGGCTGTGAGTGTCACATTGTAAAACAGTTTTTGGGCATTTTATAAATCATGGTTTGGGCTAGAAGGGGCCTTAAGGATCATCTCCCAAAGTCCTGCACAAGCAGTGACATCTTCAACTCCATCAGACTGCTCAGAGCTCTGTCCAGCCTGACCATGGAGTTTTCCAGGGATCTGAGATCCACTGAATTCCTCTCCCACTCACCCAGGCACAGCCCTGTGCATCCATGTTTGCACACTGGTAAAACCAGATAAAGCTTCATTATTTGCACTAATTATTATGATCAGTAAAACTACTCTCCTCTTCCACTGCATGAAATGTCCCAAGAAAAATAATTCTCAATTTCCACATTTGATACATGCCCCAGTTTTAATTTTTAACTTTCTATTTCAGCATATAAATACACCCATCATTCTGAACAGGCAACACCAGGAAATTTGGGATATTCTTGGGAACAGATGCTGGTCCCTTCCCCCTCAAAGAATTCCTTTTAAATTATCACTACGCACAAAATCATCCCTGAGCACAAAAAAATCATGTGGACACATCACTTGAAAGAGGGATGTTCATTTCCACTTGTGAAGGTGGAGAATTGTTAGGAATTGGAAACAGCAGCACCAAAAATGCATCATAAAACGGAGTCTTTGACAAGAGTAATTAAAACAAGCTTTTGTAATTACCACTAAATGTGCTACAGTACATTTTCTAAAAATAATGAAGTCCTAAAAGAGTGAGTCGAGCAGATAAAAAAGATCACATTGAGAGGAGGAGGCTAATGGGGAAAATTAAAAAATTGAATTTATGAACAAGTAAGGATCTAGTGTAGAACAGAAGATGTGACAAGAAGCTTCATTTACTGAATCTCATTATAGACCAAAGGAAAAAAACACAAATGTACAAATGCCAAGAAAAGAGTTACAGATTTCAATCCCAATGTGAGTCACGGAATATGCACAGGGAAACCCACAGGAACAGCACTCTCCACCAAGGCAGAAATTCACTGAGGTTGCTGCCCCAACAAGAAGAATTTATTTCCTATGCCAGAATAAAAAAGCTGAACAAGGAAAACCTCAGAATCACTGAGGCTGGAAAAGCCCTCCAAGATCATCAAAGCCACGCTGTGCCCAATCCTCACCTTGTCCCCAGCCCAGAGCTCTGAGTGCCACCTCCAGAATTCCTTGGACAGGGATGGGGACTCCAAAGCTACCTGGGCAGCCCCTCCAGGATGGGGGACACCCAGAGGAGGAGGTGGATTGTCACAATAGAGAGTGACACGAATCACAGAGACACAGCAAACTGCAGCTGGGGAAAAGGCGAAGAAGAAACTTTATTTTGATTTTTCTATTATATAGAGTTTTGGGAATGGCCATGGATTGGAGAATGAGGTCACCACCTCTCCAACCACACTGGTCAGTGAAAAGGTCCATCAAACCTTTCTCCTCCCAGGAGAAGGAATGAAAAACAAAAGGACAGTCAGAAAAACATCTGCGTGTTTACAGAAAACCTTTTGAGAAACTTTATCACACAAATTAAAACATCAGAAGGCTCAAGGGCGACAGTGGATGATTCAGGGAGAGCAGACACAGCCAGAGAGATCCCAGAGGTTTCTGCTCAAACAGGGCCAAAGAAGAAGCCACAGCTGGCACCCCAAGGCTGTGCCCAGCTGGGGTTTGAAAACTTCCCAGCCTGGAGACAGAAAAGCTCTGCTGAGCCTTCCCCATCTGCAAGGCCCCTGAGAGCCCGTGCAGGGACAGGACTCACGGAGGAGAAGCAGCAGGAGGGAAGGTCTGAGTCACCACTCACTCACTTGAGAGGACCCCGAGTTCTTCCAGCCTGATATTTTACAATCCCACCCCAAAACTAGGGCAGCAAAATCACAGATTTGTACCAAGTGACCAGAAATTGAGGAATTACAGAATCCCAGACTGGTTTGGGGTGGAAGAGACCTTAAAGATCATCTCATTCCAACCCCTTCCACCAGCCCAAGTTGCTCCCAGCCCTGTCCAACCCATCCTTGTACAATGTCAGCACTAAAGCAAAGCTGCCACTTCTCACCAAACTCTGAATGAACCATCTGGTTTGCTCAGCTTCAAAACAACAGACTCTGAAGACTTTATTTCCTTGCAAATAAAAATTAAAATACACTCATGATTATTCTAGTGATTAGCAACCGGCAGAAAAGCCTCGTGTTTCCATCCAACCGTGGCTCAAAGGAAAAAGAGACGCTGAAAAAAAAAAATCTGAATTACATCTCTGCGTGTCATGGGGAATGAAAGAGAGGCACGAGTTATTCCTGAAACTTTATCCCTGCTTTTCAGTCAGCCAACACAGTCCAAGGAGATCAAACATTTTAAAGACTATCTGTACTGCTGCCAGGTATTTGTAGCAATTCAAATATTGTCTTTAACCGTGGCTGACAGCTTCTGATGTTTCAGTCATATGTCAAATATGTAGTTTTGCACTAAACTGAAAGAAGCAGACACTGCTCCATATGAGCCAAAGTGGATAAAACAGAGCAAGGGGACTGTTATCCTGTGAAATTCAGGGAAAAAATTGTCAGTAAACTGATCTAGGACTGTGTTCTGCTTCCATCTTTGTTGTAACACTGCTATTGTAGCAAATCATAAATATTTTTGCCATTTTTACCGTGTTCGCAATTGATATTAATGATGGTTTTGCAGAAATGCTTTTCAATTCCTGGATTAAACAACAGAAGGGTAAAGAAATGTTATTGCTAAGCACAGTCAGCCAATATTTGATGCATTTTTAAACAAAATTTGATGTAAAACAAAGCAAAACATAAGGAAGCACCACCCTTCCAAAAATTCACCACTGAAGTCCAAAACCAAGCCAGAGAGAAGAAATTTGCACCTCAGTTGCCTCATACCCAAATATTCAGAGAAAATGTTGAAATTTAAGCTTTCTACCTAGGATTCTTCATTCTTGTGTCCAAAACCCAGCATCATTTATCAGCAATTCTATATTATCACCATTTTAACAGCCCCAATTCTGGTGCTTTGTAAACTGAAAATTCAATGGACTGCACACAAAGAGTGAAATAATTCTTAGGGATGCTGCATTGATAAAAGCAATAAAAATTCACCACCTCACTGAAGCCACTTCAAAGCCAATCTCATTTGGAATCCCATTGAAAACCTCCTGTATTTTGTGTTTATTAAAGGCCTCTCAGCATCAGGGGCAGTTCTCCAGAGTTATTTTCCATCTGTGAATATCCCACTTCTTCTACCAAGTGATCAAACTCTGCATGAATTCACAGCATTCCTTCCTTCTCACTGGAACTGGCTGCTCAATCTGTGATCCTGGGAACCAATTCCCACTGAAGGCAAAAAGTGATGGTGCCCAAGGAGGGAAATCCACTTTGGAATTGCAAATAAAAGGATATTTATTGCTGCTCTGCTATTCAAGGGATTGATTTCTGCTCAAGACAATAAACTGATTCACTTGTAATTACATCAGGTGTTTCTCAATTTGAAAGATACAATACAAGCAGAACCTTCATCTTTGGATGTTCAAAAAGGCACTGAAAATACAGATATTTGTTGTCTTAAAGGTATTTTATCTGTGGTTTTTTTTGAATTTTGATCTTGTTAAATTGAATTCTTCTATTTAGTAATAAACAAACCATCAAAACTCATTGATTCTGTCTCAAATTATGCAGCCATCTATTTCCCAGAGATTTTCCTATTCAGCTGGAAAAGAAAAGAACTGTAACCAGCAGCTAATTTCAGACTGAAGATGTAACTTGGAAACAAATTCATCTTTAAACAGAATATTTGACTTAACAGTGAAATTCAAGGATTAACCTCAGCATTGCCAAGGGAGGATCATTTTGGTGAACTTTTGGAATGTCCAAATTTCCCCATAGATCTTTTGGCATTCAGACAAACAAAAAATTCACGTGGTAAAGAAAATATTTACAGGTAACTGGAGTGCACATATATCAAACTAAACATTTATCCCAATTAATAAATCAGTTTTTAGCTCTGTTTTGTTTTTTCCAGCACTCTGAAAACTCAATTCAAACAATTCATAGGACAGTTTGTACTTCTTCACTTTATATCCATAAAACATTTAACTAAGTGTGAAAATCCTAAGTTAATACCACATAGTTACCATAAGTCTTTAAATTACTACCTACAAACAAAGATCCAGCAAAGCCTTGGGAAAGTGGGAGAACACAGCAGGATTTAATGCTCTTTGTATTTTAATTACTAAATTACAACGCTGGTCTTTCAGCATTTTCTTTAAAGACTGAACAACTTATTCTGAAATAAAAGCACCAGAGAATTATTGCCTTGAGCAGAGCAGCTCTGAAAGGGGCTGGGATTGATTTATGCATCGATTATTGGTGAGCATCTTCCTTTTATATAATCCCATAACACGTGTCATTGAATTTCTGTGTCCAACTTCCACTCATTGCACTTTTATTTCTCTTCTCATTTGACTGCAGAGTCTCCAGGGCAGAGCCTGGAACTCACTACACATCTGTGAAGTGTTTAACATAATTATACTTCAAGCTTTGCTGGTGTTTGTGTTATTCTAACAGAAATAAATAATATTCTAAGCATTGAAAATATTCAAACTGGATGGAAAAAACTGATTTAATGCAAGACAAGAAGGGAAACAAAGACTTGAGTTTTGTGAAGACTGGAGTACAAAAATAAATGACAATAATTTATTTTTTTTTAAGGCCCTTGCCCTGTTCAAATGGTGAATGAGTGTGCCAGGAATTTGGGACTGGGCAACTGAACAAACCCTCAAACTTATGAGTATAATTAAGTAATTGGAGGCAGGAAAAGCATGGAAGAGAGGGACTGATGCTGACATTTCTTTTCCACGCTCTGACATCCCTGTCATGAACATTTGCTGAGACAACATTTAAAGGGTTTAACTCTGCAGGGATTGTTCCAAAACCATGGTTCTACGTGGTTCTACTAAAATGTTTATACAGTTGAGTGTAAATTTTTGTCACACTTGGAAAGAATAAACCAGCTATCCAACAGGATATTCAAAACTAACTCAATAGCATCTTCAGCACAGAAAAATGTAAAGCAAGTCATAATGAACTTCAATTAAATCCTTAAGGGTTTCATGGAAATTACTGGATTGAAATGGCCAAAAAGCTCAAAGCAGAGAAGATCATGGCAGGTAAAATCCCAGAAGGGTTTGGGTTGGGAGGGACCTTCAAGATCATCTCATTCCATAAGGGCAGGGACAACTCCCACTGTCCCAGGCTGCTCCAAGCCCTGTCCAGCCTGGCCTTGGACATTTCCAGGGATAGATCCAGTGAGGATGAGAGGAAAATAACTTGGAAGCAAAAGTCAGCACCAGCCAAGTGAAGCCTTTTAATCCTGACTGCAAAGCCCCAGAGAAAAACCAGATATTCCTGCAGGAAAATCCAAGGAAAACTTGTCCCGTGTGTTAAAACAGCAAAATAAAAACAGGAGGAGATTTATGAAGAAAAGAGGAAGGAGAAGACAGCACCACACTGAGATCACATTATTTAATATAAATAAATTCAGATCCTCCCAGAGCTCTGGTCACTCTCTGTATATTTTTATTCTGGTCACTGCAGAGAAAAGTTTTGGAAAAGAAAAAGCTGGAGATATATAATGGCCAAAGCCCTGAGAAGAGCTCTGTGTACAGGGGAGAGGTACACAAAATAATTAAATGTTCAGAGAAGGTGAGCCAGGCTCTTCTATTTACTCCCTCTCATAATACAAGACCGAGGAAATATTCAGTGAACAGTGAAATTGAAAAGCAACAAATTTGAAACCAATTAAATGCATAATTAACCTGCAGAACTCATTGCCACGAGTTATCAGCAAAGCCGATCGCTCAGCAAAACCCAAAAAAGTTGAGATGTTTGAATTACCTCTGAAAACATCCCCACTTTTACCTTTCAGCTACCTCAGACTCTGAATTCCTTGGAGCACTAAACATCCTTTAACAATATAATATCATTATAAAACAATTAACAACTTTGAAATGTGTCATGTGTCAATTATTCGAGATCATAAGCAGAAGAGACTCCAAGGAACTGCTTTATTTCTTGTGGTGTCTGACAAAAACCCTGATTTGAGTCCCAAATTTCAGCCCTTTCAGCTGCTGTGATGCTGTATTTACACAGCCAAGAAAACAAAGTAAGTTTAAAATTGACCTTGCCAGCTTTTTTTATCACACTCAAGATGAGAATTTATATGGGGATGACAGATCCACACCCAGAGCTTTGTGCAGAGCTGCCTCTCCTTGTCTGGGGCAACAGCTACAGGGGGTGAGGAGCTGCTGTTAAATGGAACTCAAGGTATAAAACAAAACAAATAATCTCACCAGCAGGGAAAATAAGAGTTAATGAGGAATTTAATACTGCTGAGCCACAAACCCTGACTGGATCCAATGGCTTGAGCAAGTCTCTGCTCAGTGAATTTCCCAGCATCAGCCTCATTGTCCTGAACACAGAGAAATCCAGGCAGCAGAAAGTGCCATTTCCTGCCTGAAGAGGAACAAAAGTGCTGAGAAGCACATGGAAGACAGGGACAGTGACTCCATGTCCCAGGTTCACCAAAGGAAGCCACCACTGGTGGCTCCTCAGGATTCTCCCTTCCCACTTCCACTCTGGGAGAGGAGAAGGCTCCAGGAGAGCTCAGAGCCCTGCCAGGGCCTGAAGGGGCTCCAGGAGAGCTGCAGAGGGACTGGGGACAAGGCCTGCAGGGACAGGACACAGGGAATGGCTCCCACTGCCACAGGGCAGGGCTGGATGGGATCTTGGCAAGGAATTCCTGCCTGGGCTGGAATTGCCAGAGCAGCTGGGGCTGCCCCTGCATCCCTGGAATGTCCAAGGCCAGGCTGGACACTGGGGCTGGAGCAGCTGGGACAGTGGGAGCTGTCCCTGCCCAGGTAATCCATGGAGCCCTTCCTGCATCTCCTGAAAATGACCCCAAAACTGAGAAAGTGCCACCCCATGCAGGAGGATGAGCTGTGTCCTTGGTCCAACTCCTTGTGCAGCCTCAGGAAAGAAGTGGGAGCTGTCCCTGCCCAGGTAATCCATGGAGCCCTTCCTGCATCTCCTGAAAATGACCCCAAAACTGAGAAAGTGCCACCCCANCCTTTTCCTTTCCCTTTCCCTTTCCCTTTCTCTCAGGGATGTTTCCTAGGAGTCAGGGCTGGCTGTGCAGAGCTTGGGCACTCCACAATCCATTCATTTTCTAAAGGAACACCATTATTTTAACACCAACGTTTTTTCTGTTGTGGGTGAGGGCGTCTGGAAGGGAAAGCAAACACTTAAAAGTGCTTAATAAAAATGAGGTTTCATCCCAGTCAATAGGATGCTTCAGGAAAATAGAAGCTGCCAAGTACTTCTATAATAACGGGGGGAAAAAAAACCCACATACTTCTGGGAGTTGCTAAAACATGACAATTTTTATACAATCTTTTTGTGCTGCCCAACGCTGTGAGTGCTCAAAAGCAAAGCTCTCTGCTGGATTTGTGAAGTGTAATTTTTTTCCTGCATGCCTCCAATCTATTTGTCATGCAATACAGCCTGTCCTAGCCCACAGTGAGAATTAATGCTTAATTTTCTGAACGTGGAGAGATACACCAACTATTTGCACAAGTAATGGCACTGGTATTTGCATGAAATTGAAAATGGCAAAGAATTGCTCAAATTAGATTAATTTGGAAATGATAGAAGAGTTACAACTTTGCTCTGTCCTTTCAAAGGAAGAGGGAAAATGTGCAGAACAAAACATGACTGATCATAAATAGAGAAAAGGATCTCATAAAATGTTTATTCAGCCTTTCTAACAGAGTACACGACACCCTGCTGAGATTCAGGTTATTAAACAAGATGTGGCTCTGCAATGAAATGGAAAAAACACCGGGGCAAGGAAGGAAAATGTTCCCCTCACCTGCCATGGATGGGGTGCAATGGGAAGCTCCTCAAGTTCACTTCTACCCCACTCTTTAAAGAGATTCTCCTCTTAAAAAATTTTAGGACTAGAGGAGTAACAAATACAATAGAGGTTAAGAGATTTCAAAAAGAAATTTCAAAAGGGGAAAAAAAAATACATTTTTGCATCTCAGGAAACAAGAAATTATATTACATTTTATATATAGCTATAATTACATTTAATTGCCTTGCTACTATCAGCAAGTTACTCCATCTATCAGCGTGGTAACTCAGATATTCAAGTTCACCTAACACTCTGCCTTTATTTAATAGAGATGCCCATAGATGGAGAGGCTAAAAAACCTGGTTTTGCAAGAGAAATCCCACCTTGCTTGTATTAATTTTATTTTTCATATTATTCTCATTAATAATTTCTCATTCCATATTCTGAAACAATCTCTGACTATCCAAAATGACATAAAAATTATTTATATGAAGGAAAATACTAACAGGGATCTTCTGGTGCATTTGGAATTCTGGAATCACAGAAGGGTTTGGGTTGGAAGGGACCTTCAGGATCACCCAGTGCCACCCCAGCCATGGCAGGGACAGCTCCCACTGTCCCAGCTGCTCCAGCCCCAGTGTCCAGCCTGGCCTTGGACATTCCAGGGATGCAGGGGCAGCCCCAGCTGCTCTGGCAATTCCAGCCCAGGCAGGAATTCCTTGCCAAGATCCCATCCAGCCCTGCCCTGTGGCAGTGGGAAGCCATTCCCTGTGTCCTGTCCCTGCAGGCCTTGTCCCCAGTCCCTCTGCAGCTCTCCTGGAGCCCCTTCAGGCCCTGGAATGTGCTGGAAGCTCTGCCTGGAGCCTTCTCCTCTCCAGGTGAGCACCCCCAGTTTTCGCCATGGCAGAGGAGCTCCAGCCCTGATTTTAAATACAAAATCTGTATTTTACCCTTCCAAACCCAGCCAGTTCTAATGCCTCAGGTTTGAGCTTTTCTATTTTTCAGGTTCTGTGCTGCTTTAGTGTGTGGCTCTGAGCTCCATATTATGGGATGCTGAGCTCTCTGCACAGAGCAGGCAGACAAAACAATTCCTTCTCCAGCTGGGGACCAAGGACAAATGATCCAAACCTCAGGCCCAAGAGCACAAACAACGTGGGCTGAAGAGAGAAAAACAAGAAGGATGGGACTGGATGGGCTAAAGCTGGAATTGGACAATGAACTCCAAGATGCAAATGGAGCAGAACTGATCAAAGTGCCAGAGCCGTGCCCGGTGTCCATTTTGTGCCCATTTTGGTTCATCTTGGGTGCAGCCCTGGCTGGGCTCTTGTGCTGCCCAAGGTGGATCCATGGAGGAAATGCTTTGAATAAATCCCTGCTTTATTCTCCAACTCTGCCCAGCCTCTGTTCTAGGGCAGCCTGCACAAGGCATCAGGTCCTGGCAATGACAATTTTTCACTCCTCTCTTTATTCCATGGAGCTCTGTCAGGTATCTGTCACACCCCACTCCATTTCCAGCTGGACTGGGCTGGATTTTCCATGCCCAAGTTAAATTTTGTTTGGGCACTGAGATCCTGACAAGGAAACTGTGGAAGAAGCAGAATTGTCATTCCTGCCAGTGACTCAGAGCTCCCAGACAGTCCAGAGGAAAGCTGGAATGGTGAATCTCTGTGCAGAATTCAGCTGCTATAAACTAAAATTCAGGAGAGTCTTGTTTGCTCCCGTGGAAGCTGAATCTGTAACACAGAGTGAGCAATAATCTTATTTAATGATGGGGAAAAACCTCATATCTCCTGAAACTTAACTGGAGTTGATTAAGAAAAAAACAGACACAGCAGTTTTCCCTGAAATTTAAGCTGTGAGGGTTCAAACTCTTAAGAGAAACATGAATTTTCATTTTTCTGTATCTGTACCAAGAAGTCCAAAATGCACATCGTCTATGCTCCACATAAACAGAGCTGCTGCATCAATGAAGACTTAAAAACAACCCAAAAAAAGCCCCAAAATCTGAGATAAAATCAATGAGCAATCCTCAGAGTCCATGTGCCTGTTCAAACCAGACATCTTATTTTTTTATATTTGATTTTTTTCCCTGTCAGGGAGTTGTGGAGGTCTCACCTTTCAGTGCTTTTACTTCTGCCAAAGTCTACATTACTCTAAAAACCAGAAATATATTCCAGACAGCACATTTTTATTCCTAAACCAATATTCTAGCAGCAAGCAAGAACTAAAAAAGAGCAAATCAAGACAAGAAAAGCTTCAGCTGAGGGTGGACACAGTCAAAGGTGACAAAATCCCAAATTATGGCTCAAGAACCTGATTTACCAAAAAACACTGGGAATTGCAACTGGAAGAAGGGAACTTTCTTCTTTTCTGGTGGATTTTTTAAGCTCTTTTCCTCGGGATGTCTGCAGTAAAATAATTTCTAATATTTCCAGAGGTACAAAAAAAAAAAAAAAGGTGTGGAATGCTCAGAAATTCATAATTACTCTTGTAAGCAATTCAAAGATTGCCTTGGTATTAAAAAAAACCTCTGGATAAAAAGGAATAAAAACATCTAAGAGAATAAGTTAAATGAAGTAGGTTAATAACTTGTATTATCTTATCACTGAGGTTTAGACAGTCATAAACCCATAATGGCAAGGAAATTCAGATTTAAAGGAGAAATTACATCTATAACCTTATCCACTTGCCTGAATATTACATTTTTTAAAAATTAACGATGTGCTTATGAAAAATATCAGATCAGAACCATCTCAGCACAGCACAGAGGGAGGCTGGATCCCCATTTATTGTGAAACCATTCCCACTAATGGAAGCACTCTGGAATTCCATCAATAAAAGTTATTACCATAAAACCTGGCTCCACTCTGCCCTACCCCTTTCTCCCCAAAATATTGATCTATTTATACAGGAAAAATTAGTTACATTTTACACCAGTGCTATTGAGAGTCCAGGGCACAGAGAATGTTTTTTTGTTTGCTTTGAGAAGTTTTGATTCTTAGTAGAACTCTGATTTTAACCTTCATCCCTGCAGAAAGCTGCCAAGGCTGTGGGATGAGTTAGAATCCACAGGTGTGTGAATTAGGTAGTGGTAGGTAGTAATGGAGTTTATCATAGAGTGAAAATATTACAGTTTTAGGATTTTAGTATGGGAGTAGAGAGGAGGCAAGATGGAGGATTTGGGGCCTTGTCTCATCTCCTTCTTGTTTCTTCTTCTGCTCCATTTCCTGCAGTGCTGGTGGCACAAAGTTATTGGTCAGAGAAAGCCCCAGTGGAGGTGTTGGGTGAATGGATTAATGAGAGTTATTGGTGGAAAAGTAGAAACAAAGAAGGTTTGAAGAGTTAATGGGGTGAAACAGCTTTAAAAGCCCTGGAATCTGTGTGCCAGGCTCCATTTTGTGCCTCGCTCCTGGTGAGCTCAGCCTGGTGCCCTGGACTGCTGAGAAGAGAAAAATCAACAACAGAGCGAGAGCAAAACCCCAGAGTCTGCTCTGCCTTCCCTTCCTGGCACAGAGCTCACAGGGGAGCCTCACAGGGCCTGGGGGGTCCCACACCTCTGGGGGTCCCACACCTTTGTGGGTCCCACACCTTTGGGGATCCCACACCTTTGGGGGTCCCACACCTTTGGGGGTTCCACACCTTTGGGGATCCCACACCTTTGGGAGTCCCACACTGTGGGGGTCCCACACCTTTGTGTGTTCCACACCTTTGTGGGTCCCACACCTTTGTGTGTTCCACACCTTTGTGGGTCCCACACCTTTGGGGGTCCCACACCTTTGTGTGTTCCACACCTTTGGGGGTCCCACCACAGACCCGACACTGCCACATTTGGGACAGGTCTCAAACATCATTTCAGGCTTAAGAGCCAAAGTTCAAGGGATTCTCTTTTCTACAATTGTTGGTGCTGACCCCAAAATTCCTTCAAAGCTTCACGAGGAAGAAAAATGATGGCAAATAATCAAGTTACAAACACTCCTTATTTAATAGCTTTGAGTGATTCTTGTCAGCACAACTTCTTCCTGCTTTAAATAAACTACAGAGGTTTTTGTTGGTGGTTTTCCTTTTTTAGACCTATGAAGTCTATTTTTCTTTAAATAAACTACAGAGGTTTTTGTTGGTGGTTTTTCTTTTTTAGACCTATGAAGTCTATTTTTCTTTAAATAAACTACAGAGGTTTTTGTTGGTGGTTTTTCTTTTTTAGACCTATGAAGTCTATTTTTCTTTAGAAATATTAAAAATATAAAAATAAAAAAGCCAAGCACTCAGCAGGCAACAAAATCCAACCATGCAAGCTCCACATGCCTACAGAGAGAACTAAGGCAGGAACAAATTAAATTAATCTTAACTTAATCTTATTATTTGAAGGTCCAGCACTGGAAAGAGCTGCTGAACATTTGTGGGGAACCTGTGGATCTGCACTGTCACAGAAAAAGCCACGCGATGTTTTCAAATTAAAACCATTCCTAATAAATGAAAGCAGGGCAGAGAACTCCGAGGATTAAATGTGTTCAGGAGAGTCAGAGGGTGAAAATAAATAAAAATCAGAATTTTCTACAGTGCTCTGCCACCATGTCAGATTCTTCTTTTTCCTAAATTTTGTCCTAATTACTTTTAAAATAAAAAATTACTAAAAGTAATTTATTTTTAAATTTTAAAATTACTTTTAATTTTACTTTTAATTTGCCATTACTTTTAAATTTAAAAATTACTTTTAATCATTACATCCACGAAAACCATGGTGGAAGGAGGAATGCACAGTGAAATATCAGCTGTACCTGATGTCACTCTGCCCCTGATGCCAATGCAACTGTGACTAAGAATTCAATCAATCCAGAAACTGAAGCAGGAACTTTTCTGTTCTAAAATTAAAAATCAGAGGGCAGGAGTTTCATTTTCCCACCTGTTAGTACAGCAGGGTTAATTAAATCCATTCCTCTGTATTTCAGTCTCTATTTCCAGAAAGAAAAACTGGCAGTGATAATTTTATAGAATATTTGATCAGCTCTGATGCTGGGAATGCAAAGCAATCAATGCTCACTCTTATAAACAACCCAGGTAAAGTATGAAATACATTAAAATTAAAATATTGTGATAATTCAACCTCAGGGTAACTTCGAGTTGGTGTCTTCAAAACCCTTTTTTATTAATTTTCTGTGCTCCAAGCAGTATCTTAGTGATGCTCATGTGAGACCTCCACCAAAAGCCAACAAAATATCCTTAATTCAAAATACAGATTTGGGGAGAGGTTTTTGTTTTGTTTTGTTTGAGATGGGGGTGTGGTATTTGGGTTTTATTGGTTTTTTTTTTTCTTTTTTTTTCTCAGAACTAAGCTTTTTTCACTGTTTTAACCTCCTCAGAAATATCCCCATCCCTGGAAGTGGCCAAGGCCAGGCTGGACAGGGCTTGGAGCAATCTGGGACAGAGGAAGGTGGAGCAAGATGACCCCAAAAATCCCTTCCAACTCAGCCCAACCCATGCTGGGATTCTGACTGCTAAAACCAGAATTTGAGGAAAACCATCCCCCTTTAGCTGAGCCAGGTTTAGCAGGGGGCTGGACCTGGATGATCTCCAGATGTCCCATCCAAGCCCAGCTCTTGAGGAATTTCTTAAAGACATTTTTGCTTTTCTTTCTGAATAATTGTCATCCAGTTTTGGGGCGGACTGGAAGTGGTCAGGACTGCCCTGTACAGGCTCCTTCTTAAATATTCAACCAGCAAAGCTTTGGGGAGAGAAAAAATTCCTTCCCCAAAAGGTTGGCCAGGGCAGGGGTGGAGTCCCCATCCTGGAGGGAGTTAAAGCTGGGTGGAGGTGGCACTTGGGGACATGGCCAGTGGTGGCCTTGGCAATGCTGGGGATGGTTGGATTCAACCCTGGAGGGCTTTTCCAACCTAAATAATTCTGTGATTACATGAGAGAGTTGTAAAGTCTCAAGTGCTGCAAACTGCAGATGATAATTTCATTCATAATATCTGCAGGTATCTTTTAAAACATTAAATTATCTTGGCTTTGCAGGATTGTGGATTGGCTCTGGTACCATCCCAGAGCTGAGTGCAAACACCCCAAACTGCTGGTTTGGGACCAAATACTGTGTTGATTAAATTTGTTGATTAAATACAAATACTCAGTTGATTAAATTTGTTATAGTTGAACTGATGTTTTCACTTCTGCTTGCAAGTTTGAGCTCATTTTACGTTTTCTGCTGCAGAATTCCAGAACTGGGCAGTGCTGAGGTCCAGACTAAGCTGCAAACTCCCAGAAATATCTTAAACCAAATCTGATGGAGTTAAAAAAGCACAAATTCTTGAGCTGCTCCTGAAGATACCAATTTTTAGCAGCTCTGAATGCAGTTTCTTCCTGGCTGTGCTTGTTTTTTTGCTTATTTCTTCTTGCTTAGTTGTGCTCTACACCGTGGACCTCAAATTCATGGCTTATTTCCCAAGAAACAAAAGAATTTGGGGTTATCTGCTTCAGCAGCCATTCCTGGAAAAGGATCCCTGTCCAAAAATCAGCAGGGCTGAAGCACTGAAAGCAGCAGCTGCTTCTCCATCCCCACAAAAAGTCCTACAAATACAAACTGAGCCTCGCCAGAGCAAGCAGAAATAACCAAAAAACCAAGCACTGCCAGAAAGAACCTGCACTCAGGGCTGCTAAAAACTGGTAACTGCAGGAGCAGCAAAATAATTTGTGCTTTTTTAACTCCACCAAATTTGATTTAAGGTATTTCTGGGAGTTTGTGTCTTTGCCTGGATCTCAGCACTGCTCAGTTCTGGAATTCTGCAGCAGAAAACATCAAATGAGCCGAACTTGCAAGCAGAAGTGAAAACATCAGTTTAACTAAAACAAATTTAGTCAACAAACTGGATCTGACCACAGTATTTGGTCCCAAATCAGCAGTTTGGTACCTTCCTAATGCATGTTCTCCTTTTAACTCCACTATCAAAAAAAAAAAAAAAACCAAAACCACAACAACTTTAGAGAACAAAGGCATAAAACAAGCAAAGAAAAACCCAAATATTTTGCTACTTCAGGCCTGGTCTAGTGGAAGGTGTCCCTGCCCATGATTTTTAAGGTCCTTCAAACCCAAACCATTCCATTATTCTATGAAATGAAAACCAATTTTGAAGAAAAATTCCCTCCTCTCACCTACCCCCGTCCTTTGTGCCCATGGAAATATCTCAGGGCTGGTGGTGACAATTCCAGCACATCCAGAACGTGGCATTTCTCTCTTTTCACTCCAATTGTGATTAATTATTATCTTTTAGGTGAACAACAGTTCCAGGGATGACACCCAAACGATCAGGGAAGGTCATGTAAAAGGAAATTAAAGACAGGAACGATGATTATGGATGGAAGGCTCAGTTTGATGAAGCTCATTCTCTGAAATTATTCCTTATCTGAGCCCCCATCAGCACTCACCAGTTCTAGTTACAGCCTGGTTTTCTCCAAGAAATTTTTATTATTAACTGCAGCTCTTAATATTAACTTTGCTGAGGTAAAAAACAAGCTGATCGAGACACGGCCATGGTTTGAAATTAAACTTTAAGTGTCACTACAGGTGGTGCTGAAAAATACAGTGATGGAAGAAATTCTGTGTACAAAAGATCTTTCCCAACCACTGAGTTAAAGAGCCTGAAAAAAATGCAAGTTCAAGTAATTCTGTGCATTTTTAAGGACAGGCAAGAAGCATTAAGATAAAGAAATCCTCCAGACACACCAAATGCATTCCTGCAGGTGTAGAGCTCTTCATGGGCACGTTAAAAAATAACCCAAAAATAAAATACCTGTGCTGGGGAAAGGGGATTCCATGGAGTGATTAGTGCAGGGCTGGAATTGCTAAACTGCCATCCACAGGTTTTAGTTTGCCATAAAACCAGCCAAAATTATGGGGTTTTGAAAAAATTACATCTTTAAAACTACTCTTTTCAAGTATAACATATTATTGGTCTAAGTCATGTTCATTCTCTTTTTATTACACTCAATTTGAATTTACAAAGGAAAAAAATATTTTAAACAATTAAGTATTGCTAAAATATCTCTATTTGTAAGTACTTAATTCAATATTTGTTGTATTCTGCTTGTTTTTACACCCTCCAGCTTGAAAATAATTTCCCCCATAAGCAGAAAAAGAAATAAAAGATAATAAGGGGAAAAAAAATTCTCTCCTTTCTGAAGTATTTTTTTCTCAAAGCTTGTCAGTTTGTAGCCCCTCAAAGCCTTCTCTGAGTGAAGATTTAAATGAAGAATTCTGGAAATTAAAGCTGGAATGCTGCTGCACTGCAGGGATTTGCCACATGGGGGATCCCAAAGTGAATGGACCCGAAAGGAAGTCAGGGGGAAAAAGCCATGAGATGATGACATGGAAAAGATGGAAAATTCAGGGTTGACATTTAAAAAAGGACAAATCCAAGCAGATGTATATAAACATGGAAATGTGTTGTTCACTGAGCAGCTTTAGAAAAATATCCTCTTTTTTCACCTCCTCTGAAGCATGAGCTATACAGGTAAATTGCTTTTACCAGTATAAAATGATAAAAATTCCATAATTTTATTATTTATTTTCAGTACTTGAATCTTTTCTATTGCGCAGAGATGTCAACTTAAAAATGAATTATCCATCTGTAAATGCATCCCCACACAGAAATGGAAGCATGGGCATTAGCACACATGTCCAATTTCTATTTAATGCCTAATATTTTCACTATTATTTCAAGAATTCACACTTATTCACACCTAGGAGTAAGTCCGAGGTCTAAACCAAACCATGTTTCATTCCTTGAATAAATTAAACTTTGTTTCACTTCACTGCTATGGATGTGGGGATGGGAAGGAGGAAAAGGTTTTTGCTTGAACTGAGATTGGTCCCAATAATTTGGGCATTAATTTGTACTTTTTGTATTCCCAACACCTTTAACATCCCTCAGAGTGAAGCACGGAGGTGGCAGCTGCTCTCAAAGAGAAAAATACATGAAAAGGCCATGTTTAAAAACATTTCCTGTCCAAGGGAAGTGATAGAAGACATGGATTAAAATCCTATTTTTTCATCATTATATGTCAATGCCTATTTATTTTACTTTGTTAATTTGGAACGAGATCTTTCTGAGGCCAGTACTTAATAAAAACTACACTACTCTAAGTGGTGTTTTAAAAAGGATTTTAGATCAAAGCCTCAGAATAATTCAATTATAGAATCACTCAATCATTTAGGTTGGAAAAACCTTCTAAGATCATCGAGTCCCACCATCCCCAGCACTGCCAAGGCCACCACTGCCCCGTGTCCCCAAGTGCCACATCCACACGGATTTTAAATCCCTCCAGGGATGGGGACTCCACCTCTGCCCTGGGCAGCTCATTCCAATGCTGGACAGCCCTTTCCATGAAGGAATTTTCCCTAAATACAAAACCAAACCTCCCCTGGCCCAGCCTGAGGCCGTTCCCTCTCCTCCTGTCCCTGTTCCCCCGGCTGTCCCCTCCTGGCAGGAGCTGTGCAGAGCCACAAGGTCCCCCCTGAGCCTCCTTTGCTCCAGGCTCAGCCCCTTCCCAGCTCCATTCCCTGGACATCTCCAGCCCTTCCAGGTCCTTCCTGAGTTGAGGAGCTCAGAAGTGACCCCAAGATTCCAGAGGGTCCCTCAGCAGTGCCCAGCTCAGGGCACAGGAACTGCCCTGATCTTGCTGGCCACTCCATTCCTGGTAAAATCCAGGTGCCATCGGCCTCTTGCCCACCTGGGCACACCTGGGGACGTCCAGCTGCTGTCACCAGCACCCCCAGGGTCTCTCCAGCCCCTCTGGCCCAGACCCAAGTGCAGGAGCAGCCCCAGGCCCCACTTCAGTCACCCAGACCCTGCTCCAGCCATGCCCACTGACTCCAAGACAGGAATTCTGTGCCTCCACCAGTCACTACCACAAAGCTGCTCCCAAATAAACTCTGCCTGCTGCACCAGAGCAGACCTAACCCAAAAATACAACTCCCCAGAGCAGCCTCATGGTAAAAAAGCATCAGGCTCATAATTCCCACTTTAGACAGAGCCTAGTCCTTGCCTAGGAGTCATTAAAGCTCCACACAAAGATGCAGGCCATGACAGATGTTAATTCCACATCCTCTGCTCTGAAGGCAATTCAAGCCTTCCCTAAGCTCACACTGCTGATTAATTTTAGGCTGAGCTTGCACTGGTCTTCCTCTCTCTGTTCTATCACTGAGTTGTCGTGGTACACTGGATTTCAACAATACAAGGACTGTATTTTTCTCATTTAACAGCAAAATTTCACATAGATCTTCACACCATAAATTGCTACTGTGTTCTACCCCAGGAAAAAAAAATTTCTGTGAATAGTGTGAGATAATGTACTTAATTATATATTTAACTTGCAAAAGCCTTTTGAGAGCCCCGGAGACAGAATTCATTCTATGGAAGCTCTCTTTATTAATAAAAGTACTTATACCAATTACTTTGAACTTCTATAGACAGTGCCTTATTTCAAACTATTTTAATCAATCCTCACAAAATCTCTTGGCAACGGCCTGCAGAAGTACACAGAGGCAAGGGAGCTGTGGTGCTTCAGTGGAGCTACCAATTCTTTATGTTTATTATTCATCCTTACTATGCTTTTTAATTAATCACACAAAATAAAATGTGGTTTGCCAGCCTCCAAGTTCTCCTTTATTAAAAAAGTGATTACATCCAGTAATCTGGAGTTAATATTAGAAAGGCTTAGAGAATTTTCCAGTCTGTACAACTCACAGAGTAACTAATCATTGCAGGAGATTTAAATTAATTTGGGTCAAATGAGATTCAACATCATCTTCTAGGTGCAGCTGCTCCCTCTGCTAAGGTTACTGATCCCACTGCCACAGTTCCAGTGATGCCTCAGGTTTGAGCTTTTCTATTTTTCAGGTTCTGTGCTGCTTTAGTGTGTGGCTCTGAGCTCCATATTATGGGATGCTGAGCTCTCTGCACAGAGCAGGCAGACAAAACAATTCCTTCTCCAGCTGGGGACCAAGGACAAATGATCCAAATCTCAGGCCCAAGAGCACAAACACCGTGGGCTGAAGAGAGAAAAACAAGAAGGATGGGACTGGATGGGCTAAAGCTGGAACTGGACAATGAACTCCAAGGTGCAAATGGAGCAGAACTTGTAAAAGTGCCAGAGCAGTGCCCGGTGTCCATTTTGTGCCCATTTTGGTTCCTCTTGGGTGCAGCCCTGGCTGGGCTCTTGTGCTGCCCCAGGTGGATCCGTGGAGGAAATCCTTTGAATAAATCCCTGCTTTATTCTCCAACTCTGGCCAGCCTCTACTCTAAGGCAGCTGTTTGTGTCAATCCAGCAGGAAGGGAATGGGATTAGCTCAAACCATCCATTACAACTTTTCAGCAGAGGGATAATGCCCACAGCAAATTAGGGAAGTGTTGGCATGAATGGCTGTGACAGACACCCAGCTCCTGCAAGGGGAACAGGAGCTGCTGGAGGCCTTCATCTCCTCCACTGATATTCCTGGATGGAGAAGGTGCTGGCCAGAGCCTGGAGTCTGTCCTGATAGGAAATGATAGGGATGAGCCATCGACTGACTCCTCATTTCAGCTCCTATCCTGTGATGCTCTGCCTGCCAATAATCCTGAAATTATGGGCAGTGGGATATGATTTCCTCTGGAGCCAGGCTGGGAGAGCTGGGGGTGCTCACCTGGAGAGGAGAAGGATCCAGGGAGAGCTTCCAGCACATTCCAGAGCCTGAAGGGGCTCCAGGAGAGCTGCAGAGGGACTGGGGACAAGGCCTGCAGGGACAGGACACAGGGAATGGCTCCCACTGCCACAGGGCAGGGCTGGATGGGATCTTGGCAAGGAATTCCTGCCTGGGCTGGAATTGCCAGAGCAGCTGGGGCTGCCCCTGCATCCCTGGCAGTGGCCAAGGCCAGGCTGGACACTGGGGCTGGAGCAGCCTGGGACAGTGGCAGTGTCCCTGCCATGGCTGGGGTAGAATGAGATGAGCTTTGAGGTTCCTTCCCACCCAAACCACCCCAGGATTCTCCAAACACACTTATTCTCTGTAATCAGGGGGATGGAATGGGACAAGCTTTAAAAATCCCTCTCGCCCCAAACCACTCTGTGATTCCATCATTTCTATTTTATGGAATCATTAATAAATTTTACACAAGAAATGACAAATGTCTTAAAAGCACAAAGTCATCTCTTCAACAGAAGTTACTTATAATAAAAATCAAAAAGAGCTTTATTTGACAACACCCATTTTATCTCCTACTGAGATCAATGATCTGGGCCCAGCCATAGGGGTTACTGTGACTTCTTTTTCTCATCTTTGGAGCCAAACCCAGCTTGAGGACAATGAGCAGGGCCAGATTCTCTCCAGCTGACAGCTCCTGTTAAGCTAAGCCCAGGCTGGTGTCCATCAGCAGGAAAAGTGGGATTGCTCAGGCAGAGCTCTGCTGGTGGTGCCCGTGTGGGAGCTCTGTGATTTAGTGAAATCACCAGCAACTGCTCAGCCAGTAATTAAACCATAAAGGCCAGACCTGAAAGCTTCAGCCTTTTGAAAGCAATAACCATCAGAATTCCCAGCACCAGAGGAACGATTCCCATCTCACATCATCAGCACTGTCTGTGCCATCATTCACTCCCTGCAGCCAAACCAGCCCCAGCTTTGCTCCTCACTGCTCTAAATGCCCGTCCCTCGCCACAGCTGCAGCTTTTTCTCAGCACGAGATGGGGATAAAGTTTTAGCAGCTCTGTTTATTCATTCCCAGACTGGCTGTCACCAGCATACAAAAAAAAAAACCCACCATGTGAAGTCAAATAAAACTTGAAAGACTGGCCAATTGTTTTCTTCCCATTTTTTACACCAAAGGCTGCATTAGCTAAATTTCACGATTCCCCTAAGTGCCTTTAAAATTACAAGCAATTTAGACTGTGATTCACTTTCATGCAGACACTGACTGCATGCAATTTTTTTCCCCCATCTCAATTATATCTTAATATTATGGGGGCTGAAATGCATTAAATAAATCATATTTCATAGTAAAGCAATAATACTTACATGCATTTTAGAAGAAATCGTCCTGCGTTATAAATGTATTTATAATGTCATTACCTTATTTTCCACATTGACTGAAATACTAGACAGCAGCCACTGCTCTGAGCTACGGATGGAAGCTTTTAGCAAACCTTATGTTTATTCTGCTCTGGTAATTAGCTGGTTTAGTTAATATAATACAATGTTTACAAACAGCAATTTATCCAATATACAAACTCGCTCCTGTAATTAGTGAAACATTGTTATTGATTAAGATTTAATATGGCTGTTGCTGTTTCTGCAATGTTCTACACAAAGGGAAACATCACTAATTTGTCCGAGGACAGTTCCCCAGTCAAAGTCATCTCCTGGCAGAGGACCATGAATTTCATTATCTAGAAAATATTTTCTGCAATATTCTACCCAGGTTTAAGTGGTTTTAAAGGAGCAGGGAACAACAAAGAGAAATTTAAGATGTAATTACACACCTACTCTCACACACAGACCAAAAGTACCTGATTATTCCTTTAATACAAACCAAGTTTAAGGTGACATTTCCATTACAAAGATGCACTAAATCGACACAAAAATACTTTGAAGAACACACACAAAACCCAAAGAACACACACAAAACCCAAAAAATCTCTGCCATCATTTAAAATTCAACACTACAATGGTATCAAGCACAAAGACCAAGTGTTTTATCAGCACTACCAGTGAAATAATGAGCACTGGAACAGAGTGCCCAGGGCAGGGGTGGAATCCCCATCTCTGGAGGGATTTAAATGTGGATGTGGCACTTGGGGACATGGTCAGTGGTGGCCTTGGCAGTGCTGGGAGTGGTTGGACGAGAGGATCTTAAGGACTTTTCCAACCCAAGTGATTGTATTCTGTGTAGGAGTATAAACAAGAAAACTGATTTTTAAAAAGAAGATTTTTTTGGGGGAATATTTGCAGTCTTCACAGGAAAATCAAAAGTTGGTGTTATCTCATTTCTAAATTAAGGATGAACTCCCACTACCAACACTGGAACCCGAACTGTAATTTCTATTAATGGCACTCTGGATTCATCCTTAAATCCAGCACTGCTACCCCAAGTCAAATATCAATTCTGGACACTTCCTCTGCATCACTCACTGGATTAAGCAGTTCCCTTTTAGAAATATCACATTTTATACTTCCATTAGCAAAAGGAAATCAGGCAGCTCAAAGTGAAGCCCCATTTTAGCCCTTTAGAATTTCAGATCAGGCACCACAGCTCAGGAAAACACAGCAGTAACACACTCAGAAGCACCAAAACACTGTATAAATTAACAAAACTAGTTCTCCATTCACACATTTATCTACCATTTTGAAAATTTCAGTCAGCTTTTAAATTCCACATTTAAAAAAATGCTGCTGTCCAAAAGACTTTGGTTTTGTTTTATAGGGGATTTTTAGGTATGTATAGGTTTTTTCCCAGGCATATTTTATTTTTACAATGCTATTTTGTTTGGAGAGTTTTTCACTAAAAAAAATTAAGAAATTTTCACCAGCAAAGCAAAGGGTGTATTCAAGAACACAAAACAGTCTAAAAACCTTCCTGTATGCTTGAAAAAATGTATTAATTATCTAAATGTTCAGTATAAAGTAGAAAAATCATCAATATTCTGGTCTGGAAACAGAGACATCCTCATAGTATTACATGAAGTGTTTAGACACTTCTGAAAATGACAGAAACAACCAATAAAAATTAGAGTATTAATAAAAATAAGCAAAATTATATAGAGAGACTACATATATACCCTGCTCGAGTGGGTGACATCCCTGCTTAAAGCAGGAGGATTGGAATTAAACCATCTTTAGGGTCCCTTCCAACCTAAATACATTCTATAATGTATTTTAAATCCATTCCTAGATACTTGTGGAACTCAGAGTAAGACTCAAGGACTCACTTCTGAATGTTCTCTTCTCATTTAACCCAGTTCCATCCACATAATGACCAGGGGAATATTGCAGGAACGAGGTTTCTGTTACAGAGAAATTCATGAAAATGATGATATCCATTAAAATGCTCCAAAAACGTCGAGTTTATCATCTTTGCTACAGAACAGAGCAGGCTGAGCATAAATTATTTATGATGTGTAACAGTTTAATGGAGTATAAAATAGCTTTTTTTCTTCTCACGAGTAGTACAAGCCCTGATTTTTTTTGTTGTCAGCTCCACACTCGGCGATGTGCTCGACCCATTTACAGCTGTGACATGCAACAATTTGTAAAATTGTTCTATAGAAACTCTAACTTAAAGGAACAACTTACACAAGCTATTTATTACTCTCTTAAAGTGCTATCACAGCATCCTGCCAAGAACACAGCAGGAAATCCCAGGAAGGCACAGGCAGCTCCTCCAGAAATTTAGGGAAGTCCTTGCATGAGAACCTGCAGCACAACACCAAAACTTCTCTGTGGGAAGGGGCTCTAAATCCATTTCCATTCCCCACATCCATAATCAATCCCCCAAGACATGCCCCAATCCCAAGGAATGCAGGAACGAGCAAAAATTTGGGACTAAAGGGATTTTAAGGCAGAAGAGTCAAAACTTTAAGTTAACAGAACTATGGAGTGTACAATAGATACCAAAGGAAAAAAAGAGTAGAGTGTAAAACACCTGACTCTCCCCAGTCCTTCAAATTACTAAGGAGAAAAAAAAAAATGTGATAGAGAATCCTGGAATGGTTTGGGTTGGAATGGACCTTTGGGATCATTTAATTCCAGCTCCTTGCCATGGGCAAGGACAGCTCCCACCGCCCCAGGCTGCTCCCAGCCCCAGTGTCCAGCCTGGCCTTGGACATTCCAGGGATCCAGGGGCAGCCCCAGCTGCTCTGGGAATTCTATTCCAGGGGTCCCACCCTCATCACACAAAATTTCTTCCTTCTTCATCCAATCTAAATCCATCCTCTTTCAGTCCCAAACCACTGCTCCTTGTCCTGTCACACAGGATGTTTCTGATTTATAATCAGCAGCTTTTGTGTGCCATGGATGTGGAGGCATGATAATATTTCCATCTTTGGTGTGAAAATCACCTTAATTATGTAAGTTGTCTACACAGAGAGACAAACAGAAGCCCTCAAGCCAGAGAGGCATTTACAGAGACATGGACACTTCTTCAGGAAAACCCACATCTGAAACAGCTCAGATTGCATTCTGAAAGCACCTGGTTTGCTTTAATAATAAAGAGATCTGAGGGTGAAAAATTCTGGCCCTGCTGATGACACCTGTAACCACACAAAATGTAGCAGGGAAAATGTTCCTCTCTTTGCCAACGGCTCTGCAGGGATACTTTGGATTAAAGCTTTCTAGCTAGGCCACTACACAGGAAAAAAATCTAAATACTAAAAACTTTTAAGCAGCATAAACTGGAGATTCCCCTAATTAGTTTTGTTCCTCTGCATAATTAACCATCACACCCTTAAAACCAAATGTGAACAGTAAAACTGATTTTAAAACCCCCTCTTTTCCTTCCAAATTATGATCAGACTTGCACTGAAAACTACTGGGAAAAGAAACAGTTGTCTCCTCACTGTTCCACCAGTACAAAAACCTTGTGTCACCCTCTCCATAAAATAAAATTACTTTCCATTCATTTTCCACTCCACAGACCCTCCAGCTACAGTTCCAGAAGCACAAGAGAGTTAAAGATGCTCCACGCTTCATCTCCACCTTTTCTGAGGGCCTAAGCCAAATTCATTTCATCCATGTCAAAAAGAGAGAAAACCCTTCACTAATAATAAATAGAATTTCATTTTCTTCTGCTGAGAAATTTCAGCATTCATGGAGTTTCTAAGGAATCTGGTTCGAGCCACCAGAGAGGTGCCCACCGTGACAGTTTCAGAGTATTTCCTCCTTTTACCTCCAATAAAGTCAAATTTAACTTAACCATGTCCATAAAACCCTGGGGGAAAAATAAAATAAAATAGAAAAAGGGAGCCCAGAGATCTCCAGAGATTTGTTGAACACAAGAAGTCCTCCCAGGAATGCAGGGATTAAAGGGAATTCTGTTGGCAATTATTCCTTCCACCAACTCTGGAACGTTGCAGCATCAGGCAAGAGAGACCAAGAGGACAAAAAAAAAATCCCAGGCATCAGAGGAAAGAGGCAGAAGTTTGTCCTGAAAATATGGACAAAAGGATGTTGTGGTCTTCCATAAGGAGAGGAAAAAAAGGGAGAGAGTTGGAGAAAAAAGAAAGCAAAAATGAAGAACTGGGGTGACCAAGGGTAGGAAGAACCTCCAGGAGCTGGCAGAGATGGAAAGAACCAAATTTGAGGAAGAAATGGGGTATTCGGAAAAATTTAGACAGAAATGTGTCTAAAAAACAATTTAAGAGCAGAATTTATGAAACAAATAACCGCATTTAAAAAGAAGAATTTAAAAACTCAGATATGAGCCTACCCAAAACCAGCACTGAGTCACCATTCCAGGAGTTAAAAACTACATTTTGTTTTCAGGACAACTTGGAAAGCTGAAAGAATGTCCAGGGTTTGTCCAGCAGTTCACATGGAATAAGAGTTATATCACTCTCCCCAAGATCTAAAATATGATATGAACTTATCTGGACTTCGGAAAGATGAAGAGAAGGAAAATTTGTTTTTTATAACAGAAAAAAAAATTACCGTCAAGCAAGCGACACCAAACCAACAGAACACAACAAAATGATGATTTCAGGAGTATTTTATGTGGTATTTCTTCTCTGGTGGACTTCAGTTCTGAACTTTCTATTTCTGTAATCTTTAAATCTCATTTATTTATCACCTTTACCTATTCTCAGGCACCAGACTGTCAGCACTCTGAAAAGATAATTACAAACAGTTTTTTCCATGATACTCCACATGAAATTCATCCTCACAGGGAAAAATTTTTCCTTAATCTCCAATCCCAACCCACCCTCTGTCAGCTTGGTGTCACCTGCAGAATATCCCCTTATTTTCCTGAAGGTCAAGTCTTTTCATAGAAAAATTTAAATAGAAAAATTTAAATTTAACTTCCCAGACCTCTCCAAGGTCGCTATTTTTGTGCTGTGCATTCCCTCACTCGCAGGTAGCTGGTTCAAAGAATGATTTGCTCAAGTTCAGTATCTTCTTCCTACATCATTACTTTGAAAAGGAATAACTACAAGTGTTTGGAGTTGGGTTTTTTTTTCATGCTTCAAACAGGCAGATAAAAGTGAGCAGGAAAATTAAAATATGACATGAGTTACTACGATGTAAAACAAAGATCCAGCTGACCTCTTTATCTGAGCACTTCTTAGATGTCCCTTTATGAAGGCAGAAACAACCCCCACTAATTATCCTTCTTTCCAGAAAAGCTGATAGTTATTCCACAGAAGTATTTCCTCACTCCAAAATATTATGTACATGCAGCCATTGCTGGGAGTCTGCTGGCATGACTTGAATATTTGGGATATTTGAATATTTCAGTTGTTTTACACACTGGAAATGACTCCTTATTGCTGCACACAATAATTCTCTTCCCTCTCAGAACATTTCCAAGCAGCTTTCTGCCTCCAAAGGCAGGAACCACCCAGCCAAAGGATGCAGAAATCCCTCATCGGGCTCTTCACGGGCTTAAAAACGAAAATAAACTTTGAAAGTCAACCTGTAACCTCCAAAATTCCTTTTATTGTTTTAACTCCCACTCTTCATGCTCCACACTCCGATGCTTTGCTCAGCCCAAAACGCTCACCTGCAGCCCAAAATCCTTTCTCAAAGCCCTGGTTTTTTGCCTTTTTGGCTCTGACTGCCCTGATTTTGGAATGCAGCATTCCAGGTGTGTTAATGACTTTGTGACAGCTGCTGCAGAAAGCAGCCCCTGGCTCCAGCACAGCCCCATTAAACATCCATCAGAAACTACTCTGGATTTGCTCATTTATTACTCCTGCATGGCCCAAGGGGGGAAGAGGGGGAACAGCAAGACTTTCTTCCTCTGAAGCAAAATCATACGCCACTTACTTATCCTAATGTCACGATTCCCACTGTTTAGCTGCATGATAATTAGGAAAATGAGAAGTAATGAGGTTTATTTATTTATTTATAAGCGTGATTTGAATTCAAATATCTCTAAAAAAAAAAGACACTGCAGTATCTTATTATGTTATCAGAGGGGTGGATTTTCCAAACTCAATTGAATTACTGAAAGTAACAAGGTAAGAAATATGAAAAACCTTCTTTTGCCTCAGCCACCCCAAATTTATGCTGCCAAACTTCTCCCATATCACTCCTGTGTGAAACATTTTACAGCACTGACAGCTGAAACCAATTTCTGCTTTCAAAATTAGTTTTGTTGGCTACTTGTTGAAATCAGGTCTTGTGTGAAGTGGAAGTGATGCCTCAGGTTTGAGCTTTTCTATTTTTCAGGTTCTGTGCTGCTTTAGTGTGTGGCTCTGAGCTCCATATTATGGGATGCTGAGCTCTGTGCACAGAGCAGGCAGACAAAACAATTCCTTCTCCAGCTGGGGACCAAGGACAAATGATCCAAACCTCAGGCCCAAGAGCACAAACAACGTGGGCTGAAGAGAGAAAAACAAGAAGGATGGGACTGGATGGGCTAAAGCTGGAATTGGACAATGAACTCCAAGATGCAAATGGAGCAGAACTGATCAAAGTGCCAGAGCCGTGCCCGGTGTCCATTTTGTGCCCATTTTGGTTCATCTTGGGTGCAGCCCTGGCTGGGCTCTTGTGCTGCCCAAGGTGGATCCATGGAGGAAATCCTTTTAATAAATCCCTGCTTTATTCTGGAACTCTGCCCAGCCTCTGCTCTAGCTCAGCCTTCTCAAGGCATCAGAAGGTGCCTCTTTGTCTTTAAATCTTTATATTATTTATATTATTCAAAGTTTATTATGTGTCAGATTCCCCAAACACTCACCTGCACACACAAACACCATCAGCATCACCATTCCCGAATTTCCAGCCCCAAAGTCCCCTGCACTTTGTAGGGCTGAGTGACATTAAAGACCCTCAGCCTTAAGAGGATTGGGCTATCAGGAGATTAATCCTTATTACTGAACTAAAAGGCTGTTTTAACGTCACCAATTTATTAAGCCTTACATTGAACTCTTCCTTTCTTTAAAAAACAAGGAAGCAGATCAGTTTTTCCTCCAGGCACATTATGGTACAGCTACCACAGACTGGCTCATATAACACTTGGTAGGACTGAAAAATTTCTTAAAATTTGTTTAAACCCCCTAAAACCTACAGACTTCCCCATGACATTCCACTTTTTTTCCTCATCTTCTCCTTGAAATATCCTTTTTAATTGATTCAAGCACACCTGCTTTAGCTGTATTGGCACCTATTGCTACAACACTTGAGCACCTCAATATATTCCAGACAGCCACTGATATGAAAAGATATTAAGAAGATATTAAAAAGATATTAAAAAACCCTTAAAAACTTAAAATTGCATCGAGGAAGGACTTCCCTCAGGCTCAGCGTGCAAACCAAGCAACCTCAGCCACTCCTGAGAACAGCCGTAACCAAACTGCCTGATTTCCATCCCTCTGTCTCCCAAAACAGCTAAATCTGGTATTTCAACCCAAAAAGTGAATAAATCCCTACCCAAACCAGCTGAATGTGAGAGCAAAGGGATCCTGGGTACAAGTCAGAGGAAGAGAGGGCCGGGTTTGGTGGAGCCTCGCGCGCGTCGCGCTCCGAGCGCGGTGTCCAACCAACGCCTTTTAATCCTGGCGTGGGTTTGGAGCTGTCATGGACAAGGACCAGCCCTGACAAGGCTTTGATGTGGTTTTTGTTTTGTTGTGTCACACAACTGGCGGGGTGTAACCCGCTCCAAACGCCCAGAAGGAACCAAAAGGAGCCTGGTTTGGAATATTTATGCACGAAGAATGGTATTTAAAACATTCTTCTGGTGCTACCTCCAGGGCAGAAAGGAGATTTGGCCCTGAAGGAGGGAAGGTGTGTGAAAAAAAAAAGGATTATTAGCCTTACTTTTTGCCCATGCATGACAAGGAATGATGATATTCATTTGGGGAGATAGCAGGGCAATTTTGTTAGCGTTCAATAAAAAGGGAGTAGCACGAACAAATTGGTTAATGAATGAGGGAGGAGAGAGCAGAGTATTATGCAGTGAATCTATAAAAATGAACTCAATTTGAATTCAACCCAAAGAACAAATTGATGGAGCAGCAGGCTTTGTAAAGCACTAGATCTTCATCTGAATGCCGAAATAACACAGTGATTAATTTTGCTTCAGTCAAATATCTTGGGGTTTTGCTATATAAAAATTAAAAAATAACATGGTTTAAATGCTGCTTGACTATCAAAACACATTCACCATTCAAAAAGAAAGCTTAAAGAGAATAAATGCTCCTTCTCTGTACTTTGCTTGCCTTCAAAATTCTCGTTTTACCGTGGTTGTCCTGTCTGTCAAACTTTGACATGGAGGAAAAAAAAAGCCATTAACTGTTACATAGAAAATTATTAAAAAAATACATCTATAACATGTTGCCAAGTGAAATGCTGAAGGAAAGATAAAATTATTTCTACTGTTCCACAGAAACAAATATTTTGAATGTCACCATGGACATCATAAAAGAACAGAAAAGAGACCCAGGAAAAGGCAACTTGTGGTTCCCAGGCCCTTCATGGCAATTTCAGAGAGGAAATAAAACATTTATTTACCACTTTATGTGACAAATCATACTGGGATTCCAACTCCATCACCACCCCCAGGCTATTTTAAATTCTTTTTACTGTTTTCCTCTATCAAGGTGGAGGGAAAACTGTTCATTTATTAATTTATTTAATTTATTTATTCATTCATTTTAATCAAATGGGCCTTCACTTCTTCAAAGCCTGGTAAGAAAATCACTCAAATTTGCAAAAATGTGACAGGCAGCCCCTTTTCTTACTGGGGAGAAAATGTTCAAATGTTTCTTTTCTTAGCAAGAGCTTCTTGCTCACACAGTAGCTTCACATCACCTGTTTAAGATCCCCTAAAAGATCTACCCCAAATATCTGAATTTCTATCCCAAACCTTTCAGTGCTGCAGTAGAAATGCCAAAAAAGAGGGAGAGGAAGAAAGAATGTGTGCCAGAAGAGACATAAACCAAAGGAGCAATATTCTGTTTATTCCAAGGAATATGAGTGCAGTCAGTGCAGTGGAATTGTGTAAATTAAATATAAATGTCTTGCTCATTGGAGCCCACCTCCTTCTCTAAAAACCAATCAAACTTGTTGCCCCAAAACAAAAAAGACAGATCCCATCTTCAATATTCCAAAATACCTTCTTCCTCCTGTCTTCTATGACAGGAACAACCAAATTCAGGTTTGCCCATAAGAAAAAAGAGTCTTTGCTGCAACAAAACTGCCACTTCCAAGCCATAAAAACATCACAAAAATAACCCTGTGCATAGGACTAAGTAAGATTTTATGAGTGAAACTCCCCAAATCTCTACTTTCAACGAGGTTTCATGAAAAATTTCTACTTTCTAAATTATAAAACTGAGGAACAAGACACAAAACAACTATCAGTGGATTTAATTTTGCACCTTGTGCTTCCCAAACCTTAAATCTCATGTTCAAATAGGAGCCTTTAGTATTTTTACTGCCATAAACTGTGAATTACAGTCTCTGCTCGTGCTTACTTCTCCAAAAGGCCTCCCTGCACCAAGCAATCCTGTTTTGCCTCAGGCTGTGTAGTTTACCTCAAATTATTTCAGAATCATCTAAAAAGATTCATTTTTCTATTAAAATGATGAATGAGCTAAATGAGGTATGTAATAAATACTGCAGGTTTGTAAACAGACTCTTCTCCTGAGAACTAATGCCTTAACTCATTTAATTCTCCCCCCTGGTATTTCCTAGTGAAGTCATCCTTAAAATATGGTTTGTCCAGGCCTGGTTGGAAAGAGCAGGAAGGGTCAGGATTTAATCTGTTTATGGAAAACAGGGAACATCCTCGTGACAAAGTTAATGAATTGAGGACAGGAAAAATAAATGCACCCCAAAGGGGAGGTCACTGCCCAGCACTGACTGGGACCAGTCACCCCAGGGTGATGGGGAAAACACCAAACCAGTTCAGGCACAGAGGAGCAAAAGGCTCCATTTGAACATTCTGTATTCAATTATGACAACAGGTCAGATTTCCTCCTCACATAACTCAACACACTTCAGCTCTGATATGACCAGGAATGTATTTTGTCTATTGATTTCAGGGCTCAGAGAAGTAAAAGAACTTCACATCTCAAATAGGATTTTGCTAGGGAAAAAAAAAAAAAACTCCAATAATCTGATTATCACAGTCACCTAAAGTGCAAAAAAAAAAGTGCTTTTTAATATAAAGATACTTCTACCAAATTGATTTTTTTTTTTTGGAGCGAGAAATTTTTTGATAGAAGTTCTTGTGCAGAAAATAATTTACAAACCAATGAGATTCCTCAGCACCAACAGATTCCACTCTCAAACAGGTGCTGCAATGAAAGCCTGGAACAACACATGGGCAAATAGATATAATTGCATTAGTATGGATACAGACTTCTAATGATAGCAATAATCAAATTTTAATGTTCTGGTTACAGCACATGAACAGAACAATATTTCTGTGCCTCTTCAAAGGGAAATGAGACATTAATGTCATTGGCAGCTCAATAAAACCATTTTGTAACATACAGGCTCCTAATGACAGCTCGTTTCAGTCCAGACAGAGGAGCAAATGTGTTCTCAGTACACTCCAGGTCATTATCAGGAGATGGAAATACAGCAGGTCCTCTGCACTTTGGGTAACTATTGATTTTCTACTCCATATTCTCCTCGTCTCACCCTGACTTTCATAATGACTCAAGTGATGGAACATTAATAAACTATTTATGGCAAAGCCACCACATTGAAAACCACTCTACAGGACTGTGCCCAACTCAACTAGGCCCAATTTTTAGATTTGCAGCAAAAATCTCCAATAATAAATATGGCAGAGAACAGGTCTAAGTGATAAAATACAATGAAAGTATTCTTGGAGCCATCATAAGGACTTTCAGCTTCACCCTTTGCTGCAGAGAATCACACCACCATCAAAATTCTTTATGGCTGGACTGAAATAAAAGGTTTGATTTATTCTGAAGCCCTTTTTCAAGAGGGATGGGCAGAAAAAAACCCCAATCATATCCACACTAAGAGTGTGTGGAAAAAAGAAGTATTTTTAACCAGCTGCAGTTTTTGACTTCAAGTTGACCAAAGACTTTGGTGAAATCACATTGTGCAATTGTCACATCTCCAAAGAGAGGAAAGCTAAAGGTACAAAACCACCTCGTTTGGTGGCAAAGCCAGTTCTAGCAGTTCTCATTTTGCCCTCCTGACAATTGTTCTCCACACACACTCTGCAATTTCCTCAGTGGTTTTGGAGTTGTTACAAAGCAGATTGGCTGCATTTGGAAAGGGCTCCAGGACGGGTTTGTAAAGAATTTGCCTCAGCTCATATTTGCACTGATGTGACAGAAAAGGAGAACCGCAGAGAAGAAAATAAAGAAATTCTTCACCATCAAAGCACCCCTTGATGTACTGGGAGCCCTGAAAACAGCCAGGAGACAGCCCTGGAGACGGGGGGGAAAAGCAGAGGGGAGAAAAAAAAGGATAATCTCAGGATTAGAGAGTGGTTTGGGTTGGAAGGGATCTGAAAAATCATCTTGTTCTACCCCACCCATGGCAGGGACAGCTCCCACTGTCCCAGGCTGCTCCCAGCCCCATCCTTGGACACTCCAGGGATGGAGCAGCCACAGCTTTTGTGGGAAAACTGAGCCAGGGCCTCCCCACCCTCCTCCTCCCCAGCTTCAGCTCCTCCAGGATCAAACATCCTCCAGGCAGAGGAGATCCAAGAGCTCCCCAGCACCCAGAGCCGTCACTTTTCCCAAACACAACCCCAAATCTGTGGGATAAGGAAAGCCAGGCTGGGTCCAAAATGCTCCCAGTCAGTGGCATTTGAAGGATTGCTACAGGAATTGACAGCAGCTGCCTTAATTTCTGCTGAGTTAAGCACCAGCACTTGATTAAATCCTCACACTGATGCCACAAGGGATTTCCAGGGTGTTGATTTGGTTTTTTTTCTTTTTTTTTTTTTTTTT
>VWZP01010938.1:24200-44386 GCA_013396995.1 Dicaeum eximium | reverse complement strand
TTTTTGGGTTGGGACTAAATTTATGAGACAGTATTTTTGTTTGGACTTAGATGTTTATTCGTTTTTATTTATATTACAGTTTTATCGTACTTTATTTAAACAAACTAAAAATGGAGCTGTATTTTTATTTTCTACAAGGCTTTTTAAGGGTAAACTGTTGATTTAAGAAATGATACTTAAATTATTTTTATTTTTAATTTAATAACTAACTACTTGTGATTTGTAATGTGGACTTTTTTATTTAATTATATAGTATTATTCAAACTCATGAAGAAGAAGATGAAGAAGATGGATTAGTTTCTGTTTTAAAACTTCTATTTTGCTTTATATATATTATTATACTCTAAAACTTTAAATTCTAGGTTTTCTACTATGTGATATTACACCCTCCTATTTAAACTGTACACTTATCATCTCAGTTTTATTATTTAATTTTGGAAGCTTTTTCTACAGCTTCAGGTTAAACGTAGTGGTTTTTTGGGGATTAGTGTTTGACAGCACAAAAAGTCTAAAATTCTCAGTAACTGGAGTTCTAACACCAGGGTTTGGATCAGGGTCTGGAAATTCCACTCTGAACAAGAATTTCTACTTTTGCTGGCACAAATGTCAGAATTATTCCTTTGCAAACCTTTGGATCTCCCCCAAATGTGTTTCTGCAGGAGCTGACATCCCCCAGCCCCCCTGAACTGAGGGCACTTCCTGGGACACTCACAGCACTAAAGTACTGCAGTAATAAAGTATTAAAGTACTTCAGTATTATTAATATTATTAATATTATTATTATTATTATTCAGTATTAATTAACACATAATTTCCTCCTTTTTATCCCCTCGTTTGTATAAAGAGCTAATTCTAACTTCTGGGATGTTAACATTATAAATTTCTTCTTTCTGAGATTATAAGCAGCAGCTGGTATTAAAGTTCTTCAAAATGGGGAATATTACTTCATTTTACATCTATTTATTAAAACCTGAATTAGCACCCTTTACAAAGGAAAACTCAAATTCTTCCTTTCTCACCATAATTTCTTTTCCTTTGCACTATTTGAACAATTTAGCAGCTGCAAAGGAATTTATTTTGCTACTGATACAACAGGAAGATTTTTCTTTTTCTCCAAGAAGAGTCTGACAAATCAAATCTGGGCTCCATAAAATACAAACCTGCTGTAGCAGTTTAGTAGAACACAGAATTCCTCACAATACCTGACAAAGGATACACAGAAATACATTTCCCTGTGGTATAGATTTTGAATTCAGCTTTGATACAGGAAATAAATGCACAGGTGGGGTAAGCAGTGAAGCCAAAGAAATAAAATCTGACCAATTACAGGAAAATAAAGGAGGTGACTTATAAGAAGGTGAGAATTACTCAATATTTTCATTTTTAAGGGAACAAACAGACAAAGCCTTCTTGCTATTTTGTAATCTTAGAGTACACACTTTAAAGCATGAACAAGCTCCAGTGGAAATGGCAAATCTGCAGTGGCCATAACAAACCTGCACCCAAGAACCACCAGATATTCCCAAATTTCACAGCTGGAACCAGAAGATCGATCAAAACCAAGATGATGCAACTGCAAACTTTGATATTCTGCAGCAAGTGAAAATTAACCAGCAAAAGAACTAAATAAAGCAGTTTCATATCCATAATAAGGAATTTCTCGAGCACTTGGCTGAGGAGAAATCCAGCTTGTGCTTCCCAAAATCACCACAAAAGGGAGAAAAAGATGCAAACCCCTAGTAATTATGCAAATAATAGTCTCCATTATAAATCTTCACCTCCTTATTAGCTCCAGGCCACAAAACCCTTCTCTCTCCCACACAATATTAAGAATCCAAGGATTTAAGGCACATAACTAATGCTGTACCTTGGTAATAATTCCTTTCCACCCTCCTTTGTTCCCATGTTTTACAATGACAAAATATTAAACATTTGTTTACAACACTGAAATTATTCTTCAACAATAACATTACCACAGAGGTGAAAAAGCATCCAGAAATGGCTGTAAAAGATACCAACAATGAGGTGGAATTGGTTTGGTTTTAAATTGGGATTTGGAAAAATAACATGAACATCAGATTTTAACTCCCACAGCACAGACAAAGCTATTGCTTATTGAAGTGATTGATTACTAAGATACCAACCCATAAACCTTAAAAACTTTGGATTTTACTCCAGATTTAGAGGGCCCAACAAATATTTATGTTGCTGCTGCCATAAGTAATTCCCATTTATTTTCACAGCAATGCTCACATTAAGTGTTTTAAACTTTTTGCCTTGAAAATAACCATTTCTTTAGTATTCACACTCAAGTATATTTCTATTTTTAAGGCATATTCCCACCTCAGACAATAATGATTATTGCTAGAAAGAAGTCAATAGAGACTCACTATAGCAAGCAAACACTCGATAGAGGAAGTTATAAATCTGTCAGGCATTTGAAACGGACTGAACTGTATAATGTCAGTTTTCTGAGGAAAACAGCCAACCATATGTTCCAATTTCCTTGTCAGAAAGCTTTGATACACCAGCTCTAATGAGAGATGATTCTTTTCAACAGAATTTTTCCCTGAGCTGCTTTCAAAGTTGGAAACGAGCAGCAAAATCCCTTAAAAGAGGGATATTTAACCAAAATAAAATGACACGCTGCTACCTAATCATGAAAAAAAACCCCAAGAAATAATGAGATCTGCTCTCCTCTTCTACCAATAGGCCTGAGAATAAAACCTGCTTGGAAAATGTGTGATTTCTGTCAAAGCTGGAGCACTCACAAAGCGCTGAGCCTTCTGGCGCTCCTCCTCCGTGGCCGCTCTCTCGCGAAGGATGGCTCGGGTCAGGTGCTCGTTGGAGGAGATCCTCTCCCGTTCCAGGAGCTTGCCAAACTCATCCCGAACGTACATTTGTTCTTGTTTCAACCTACAGGAGGTGCAGGGAGATTTAGGCCCAGAGAAATTTCAAAATCTACTTTCCAAGCAGAGCGGTCGCTTTAAAAGCTGTCACAGAAATGCTTTTGGCTTCTTAAGACGCTTAAATACAAATATTCACTAAAAGAATCCAGAAGTTTATTTCAAACTGAAGTATGAAAATCCAAATACACAAAAGTTACAAGTTTTGACATTGCTGTTCATTAAATCATAGAAATCACAACTGACTCAATGAAATATATTTTTAAGTAAGATGCAGAAAACTCTGTTGGTTGGCTGGGTTTTTGTCTGGTTTTATGGAACCATTTTTTCCAGGAAAATCCTTTTCCCACCAGCCAGCAGGCACTCAATTTCCACCTAAAAGCTTTCTTGCACTGGGAAAGTGCTTTCTTCCCTCTAAACACACCATAAACCCAAGGACTTCACCCATTTCCCAAGCTCCACGAAGATCGAAGAACCACAATCAACCTTTCCCAGCGATTTGAGAGGAGGAGAGAAAATTGTTATTGAACTTGTTGCAACAGAGTTAATAAAGGCAACTTCAGGCCCAGAAAATTCTCAATATTTGTATGTCACAAGCCATAAATAGATTTGAAACCTTCAGTGGAGTACTTGAGACAAGCACACCGTGTCTCATTTTCATGGAAACACTCGGTGAATAAAACTCGTGTGTTGTGACACCGAGCACGGAACTCAGAGCAATAATGGAGCTGTGAAACACTGGCTTTCAAATAGATTTCCTTTTTTTTTTTTTTTTTTGAAAGAGTGATGGAGAGGAAGCTTCAATATTCTCAGTGCATTTATCTGTTGTCAAGGGAGCTCTGGAGAACAAATCCTAATGAGTCGGGTCACTTTGTAAAAGGTACCAGCATTAGAGTACATTAGATTCTTCCCCAGGGAATACATTTAAGTGAGGTAGGGAGGAAAAAAGACAATTACAAGATGTATTACTTCAGTGCTCAGCTCCAAACCCTCTGAAATGCAGCAACCAACTGGGAATCTTTATAAAAGTTTATTAAGCTGCATCTTCAATTACTCCAGCTTAAAAAAAAAAAAGAAAAAAAAAAAGGCAGATTATGCAGATATGGACCAAATTCCATTAAGTGATTTCCCAAGGTCCCCCAAATTATTCCAGCAGGATTGGTATAACAAATCCTTTATACAATCATAACAATCCTTCATACAGCACAGTCAAAACATGCTGGTTGTCTTTTGGATTGGAGAAATCATGTTTTGTTTAAAAAGGAAAAAAGTGTCAAAATAGTAGTGTCAGCACCTTTTTCTGGTGAGCAACAAAGAGCATTAAGTGCTTCCCAAGACTGAAGGAAGATCCTTCCTTATCCTTCTTAGATTTGACCTCTTCCAAGTAGTTTTCCCTTAAAAATGTCTCTTCTTCATGCTGCTGTACATAGCAGAGTAATTAAAAGATATGAAATATATTTTACATATAAAATAGCTGAAAAATCCAGCCAGAAGTTTCCACATTATAAACTCTGAGAAATTAAAAAGCAAAAAAAACTTCATGAACAAAAAGCACCCAAAAATCCAAAACAAACAACCCCACAACACTCAGATATTTACATTTAATTCCTTCTTTACATCAAATTAGATCTTCTTCCTCATTTCTCATTAAAATCTAGATCAAGACACTCAAGTCACCTCAGTCAATGAAAATGAATTTAACTGTTTGGTTTTTTCCCTCCCTTTCCCTTTCCTTGCAGGGTGTTCTACCATAAAAGAAAATGACACTATTTCATTATCAAATTTTATATAATTTAGGACAAAAAAGGAACTTTTCTACACCCAAGATAGCTCCTGGCAGCACCTTCAAGCAAAAATTTTGAGTCTTTTTTATCAACTCTCACCCTCATTTGTGTGACCAGGACCACACAACACGAGTTAAATTCCTCAAGCATCCACCAAACTTTCATTTAGGGCAGTTTTTACTCACAAAACAAAATTCCTAAACTGCCACCTCAACTGATTGAAATTCAGCAGAGTTTTTAAACAAAAGAAGCGGGATTTTGAAGTCATTTTCATTTATTTGAGTTCCATAATTGGGTAGCTTGTAGGAGCTTAATGAAACAAACACCGGGCAGATCCCGCCAATCGCAAACATTTGCCTGCATCAAGCTCCAGTAGGTTTTTTCCTTGGCATTACAAATTCATTTTCCTGGCATTCAGCATGTACTGAATAAAGGCAAACATCAGCTGGATCTACAGTAATAAATTATATTATTATCTAGGCAAAAGTAAAAAAAAAAAAGAAAAAAAATATATAATAATAAAATAGAGGCACCTCTGCAATTTGTGAGGAGTTAAACAGCACAACTTGTCACTACTTGTCACTACTCCAGGAATTCCACAGGAATTTTTCAAGTGACATTTTTAATTACAGCAGAGATAAAGGCTCAAGATAATGGTTCTTGTGTTTGAGCACAGAACTCCAGACAACAGAGAATGTTACACTGATAATTTATACAGAAAGGATGTTTAAAAAGCTGCTGAAGCAGCAGAAAAGGCTGCTGGCTATACATTTTCCCCACATAACTGATATCTTTTTGAATAAAATCCTTCTAAATAATTATGAAATACTGCTTTAAGAAGTGTGGAGTGGCTGATTTAATGAAGTGTGGCATGCAAGGCAATCACTTCTCATGGTGCTATTGGAAAACACACATAAAGCATTAAGAAGCAGCTCCAGTTAAAGTCTGCGTTAACACTTCACAATATTTCATTTCTCAACCGCTTTATAGCACACAAGCAACACAAAAAAGTAACAATTCCTGCCTTTCCCCAGCACTGTTGTTGGGAACTTCAATGCTCTTAACTTAATGATATGAAGAAAATTTATATATCTGTATTTTTTTGTAAGAGGATGGGTAAATCCTGACAAACCAATCACCCAGGATTTAGGGATCTCAGAAGATTTATTCCAGTCAGAGGGACATAACAAGAATTGGAATATTTTTGTTATCACATTGTCATATTTAGGCTCCACTGTAAGACAAATTTTTGCTGTTTTAGTCCAGAAGTCACTTTAATCAAAATAATGTTTGCAGTACATTCCACCTCTAAATCAGATCTGGCTCACGTTGAACACGAAAGCTGCCACGTCACCTCGAGGAGCAATCACACAACAACAAGCAAAAAGAATTCTGGAAGACAATCCCAGATATAAAAGAATATATAAATATAAAAAATATATTTTAAATACAAATAAACAAACAAACAAACAAACAAACAAATAAATAAATAAAAAGCCAGTTTTTGTTAATTTAGATTTTCTGAGATGGGGGCAGGAGGTACAGAAATCAAATCCATGTGATCAAACCACCCATTCCAACCTCCTCTCCAGCAGGGCTTCAGACCAAAGGGAAAATACTTCACCAAAATCACATTTCTGCTTCTGCATTCCATCTTTTTCTTCCTCTCTTTTCTTTCTGGAAGAGCAGGGAATGTGGGATTTTAGTGGCATTTGTTATTGTACAGCTTTTGAACTATGAACGTCCTACATGCAAGATTAAGCACAAGAGAATTTACCTGTGAATTTATCAAATATTTCCAAGCATTATCTAACACAGATTGAAACACTTAACCTCCATCTCTTAAAATTAAGTAATAACAACATGCTAACAAAAAGCAAAATAAGAGGAAAAATAGTTTCTCAATTAAAACATGACTGAAAATTAATAACTGAAAACCATCACTTGAAGTCCAAAAGATAAGAGAAGCCAAATACAGAATTGGCTCCACTTTCCAATTAGAAATTAGAATTTGAAACACAGAAATTGAAATTAGGACCCAAACAAGAAAGCATGTCTGAGGGCCAAGGAGTTTTCTGAATCACAAGAAATACAAAAAAAAAACACTCTAAAAAAAAAAATTTGATAAAACTTTGCTGAACTCCAGGTAGTTTCCATCCTTTTCACATCTAGTTTTTAATTAAGTTCCAGAAAAGCAAATTGTTAATTTTGCCATGTGGATTTATGGCCCAGGACTCTCCTCATGCCCAGCATGACCCCTGTTAGCCACAATAACAAGATGAGTAATTTAATTCTAAATCCACAAGAACTCCCTCTTTTGTTTACTTCAAAATATCCATTTCTGTTGTTCTTGAAAACACCTGCAGATGTTAATTAAGGAAAAAGCACCTTTTAATTCAGAGACAACAGCAACACACTGAGAAAAGCTGAAAAAATATTCGTTTTGTGCTTTGATGGCCACTTCACAGTTTATTCTACATTAATCAAGAATCCACAGAAACTCAAAACTGGCAAACAATACTCTTAGAGAAATACAGTGATTTGTCATTTCCAGCCCTTATTTTCAGATATTGGAAATTTATTACACTATCAAAGCCTAAGCATTTCCTTTTTTGCTATTTTTTCAGGGCAGTGATTACTTGCCAGTTGTTTTATCTTTATTACAGTCTCCAAGCTGCACAATCTGATGGATCTGTGGCATTCCACGATAAACTCACTCAAGCCTAAAGCATGAACCGTGTCATTTTTCATTACTTCCAACCAAGCAAAAAATCAAAATATTCCCTGTTCCAAAGTCCACCGTCAGGAAAATCATCCTGTTCTCCATGAATTAGGGAAAAAATTAATGAAGGATCATTCAATACAGAACCCAAAAACTTACTCCAGCTGGAGACAAGATACAAAATGAGGAGGATTCATGAGATTTTCTGCTTTCTCGGACCCCAACAAGCTCCTTAATTCCTCCTGACGGACTCACAGAAGATCCCAAAATGTTTTGAGCAATGTGTTTAGGCCAGGCTGCAATATTAATGAGTGAGTAACGTTTGGGAGTGCTGAGTTTCAATATTTCATGAGCGGAACGTGGGATGTGCCACGGAAAGCCACGGCTGGAAATCAGCGGAGCCGACGAGGGATTTGAAAGGATGTGAGAGATGTCAGGAAAACATCTCCAAGCTGAGCTGAGCTCTGAGAGGTGTGAAATGGAGATTTCTCCGACTCCATTTCACCTGCCTGCAAAGTGGGAGAAATTACCTCAAGTTCATCTGATTTTATAAACACATAACTAAGGACAGAGATAGGGAAACAAATTATCGGAAAGGTCAAGTCTCAGAAAACACAAAAAAGTTCTTCAAAACTGAAGTTTCTACCGCTGTTCACTCATTAAAAACATTATTCTCCACTCACATAACTCTTTGCATAGCACAGGCGACAGGAGCTGTTCCTAACATCAGTAGCAACCACATTCTTAACAACTGGTCTGAAATTTCCCTTTTAGACCTTTCAGATCACGCAAATATTAACAGAAAATACCATTTTTATGCACCTGAAAGCCATAGTATCAAAAGGACATTCTGCCTTCAAATTTTTGGTGCTCCTACTGCTCAGCCAGGAGAAAAAGAAGCTCGGGGGGACCTTCTAGATCTCCCCAATTCCCTGACAGGAGGGGACAGCCGGGGGAGGATTTGGGATCTGATCCTAGGGAACAGCGACAGGAGAAGAAGGAATGGCCTCAAGCTGTGCCAGGAAAGGTTTAGCTTGGATATTGGGAAAATTTCTTCCTGGAAAGGGCTGTCCAGCCCTGGTACAGCTGCCCAGGGAGTGCTGGAGTCCCCATCCCTGGAGGGATTCAAACAACTTGAAGATGTGGCACTTGGGGATGTGGTTCAGAGGTGGCTAGACAGTGCTGGATTAATTTGGACCCCATCTTAAAGGAATTTCCAACCTAAAAGATTCCATCATTTCAAGTTCCAAATCCAAACCCAAAATGCTGAAGCTTTAAAATCATGGGAGTGTGAACTCAAGAAGGATCATGCAGCTCATCAAACCCAGATTTATCCTAATTTCACGAGGCTTTAGTGCAAAACCAGTCAAATGTGACAACAGGGACCCAAACTGGCCCCACTTTACCCAGCAGACCCAGCAGCATTAAAACCCTCTGACAAATCCATCACAACTGACCAAGAGCTCTCGTGACTCCGGCGCAGGCAGAAGAGGGAAGAGATCACACTTGTGAGCAGTTATGCTTGAACTTCACATTATTAAATTTAATGAGAACTCCATTGCTTTCTTCCACAGCCACTTCTTCCTCAGGGTGACTGCTCCTCCTTAACATTTGCCATGCATGCATATAAATGAGCCCTTGGTTCATTATCCACGGTGCTGAGAACAGTGAAGTGATTCCAGCTCTGATCCCTGAGCTTTTCCCATCCCAGGAACTCCTCCCTCATCTTTGGTCCATCCCACACGGTCACACAACTCCCACATGAGTTTGGGACGTGCTCCAAAGCAGTGACAAGGAGGGCAAGGGATCAGGGGATTCTGATCTTGCTTTAGGCTGAACTCCTGCCTGGAGTTCTGTGCCCAGCTCTGGGAGCCCCAACAGCAGCAGCACCTGGAGCTGCTGGAGAGAGCCCAGAGGAATCCATGGAGCTGCTGCAGGGCTGGAGCCAGGCTGGGAGAGCTGGGGGTGCTCACCTGGAGAGGAGAAGGATCCAGGCAGAGCTTCCAGCACATTCCAGGGCCTGAAGGGGCTCCAGGAGAGCTGCAGAGGGACTGGGGACAAGGCCTGCAGGGACAGGACACAGGGAATGGCTCCCACTGCCACAGGGCAGGGCTGGATGGGATCTTGGCAAGGAATTCCTGCCTGGGCTGGAATTGCCAGAGCAGCTGGGGCTGCCCCTGCATCCCTGGCAGTGGCCAAGGCCAGGCTGGACACTGGGGCTGGAGCAGCCTGGGACAGTGGCAGCTGTCCCTGCCCCTATGGAATGAGATGATCTTGAAGGTCCCTCCCAACCCAAACTATCCCAAGATTCCATAATTCCACGATGTCTGTTCTAAACCCAAGCAAACACTGAAAATACAATTTTAAGAGTATTTTCCACCTTGTCCCACACAGCCATCACTGCCTCAGTTACCCCAATTTCAAACACCAGACCTGTCACATCACCCAAACACTCAGCCCAAGCCACACCATCCAGCAGAACACCCTCATTATCCCTTTCCCTTTCCCAGCTGCCTTCCAACCCCAGCCTAACATCTGTCAAAGGAAAAATCCCTGCTAATGCCACATGATTTGATGTGCCAGTCCTTGATCAGAAGATCCAAGACACTCATTTCAAAACTCACTTATCTACTCAACTTGCTCCAATTAATTCAATTTATCAACAGCACTTCCATGGACAGCTTGTGAACACTCAGAGCAACAAGGCCAGTGACTCTTGTCAGTGGTTGAGTTTTCTTGGAGATTCCTGAATTGTGGGGGTGTTTTTGGGGCAATGTTTGGTGTTGGAAGGAGGAGGGCTGAGCAGAAAGGGGGGCAGGTTGTTTGAGGGGATTTTTAATTACACTTCATAAAGTCACTGCTGTTAAAATATGTGCATTTAGATCAGTATTATATAGAGACAAAATAGATGAGCGAATTCCCACCTTTATGCCAGAGGCACGGGGAGAACCCAAGTTAGAATTGTAAAACTGCTTTACATAATTTGTGTATGTTTAGCTAGCCACATAACTCCACTTGAAATTACTTTCCAACTTAATATCCTTCCCCTTGGGATCTGCAAAAGCAGTCCTGGAATTATGACAACATTAATTATCTGTTAAAATGAAGTGACAGAAAAATTTTTATTAGTATCATTATTATTACTTTTAAGTGTTTCTCTGCTGCTCATTTGCTGCTTTTCAAAATGAAAGAGCTCAGTAGTTTGAAAGCAAAGGTTTGTTTAAAATTGCCAGAGGGGGAATAGTTTTCCTTTTTCCTACCTGAATCTGAAACTATGAAGCAGGATTATTTTTGTGGATGCTCTCTCACTGGCTCCAAGTCATTTTCCCATCTCTCCTAGAAATAAACTGATCAAGATGAAGCTCAGTATCCAAGTTGTCAGCTAAGATGGCAGGTTTTAAAATCCAAGTGAAAAATAACCCCTTGAAAATTGGGGTTTATAAAGGCAGGAGTGAGTTATAGCTCTGCTTTCTCCAATTTCCACCTCCCATCTCCAAGATTCATCTCTCCATATCCTGAGAGCCAGACATAATGGTATTAATGGAGAATCTGAGCAGGAAACCTTGGAGAGTAACTCTGCCATTGCCAAACAGTTTTTTTTCTTCTGAAAACAATACCTTTTTTCACTGAAAACAATAAAACTTGAACAGACTTCTAAGGCAGTTTGATACTTCCCAACTTCATGAACATTTTTATGCTTCCTTGGCATTTTGCAGGTAAAAATCACACACTAAACTTCCCTGGTTTGAAGAGCTGGCGGCCCAAAAAGGCAAAACACTCACCTGCTCCCTGTACTTATTTCAGAGTTAAACCTCTGTTTAAATCCCAAATTCCTCCACACTTAATCCTGACTTCTTGCCTCACCTGCAGAGGGACAGCCCTGCCCAGCCTCGTTCCCTCTTTTCCCGTGACACAGCGGAATTATCCCGTAATCCTTCAGACCTCAGGAATATTATGGCTGCTGAGGAATAAATCCACTGCTAAATCTTCTGCTGAGTGTGAGATCAGACAAGGGAAATGTCTGCTCAGAGAGGGGAAAAAATGTTGGAGAAATGGAGTGCATGGGAAGGAAAAATAGGAGGAACTCAAGGTGGGACAAGAGGCCAAAATCTGCTGCCATCTCCACAGCCCTGAGGCTGAAGGGGCCCTTTGGCACTCCAAGGAAAAAGGGTTTATTTGAAATTGGTATAAAATCAGCTGCCCCTATAAAACCACCTTGCCTTCCTCGATGTGATTATCAGTTGGGATCTCTGGTTTTACCAAACCAGTGCAGCTTCTCTTGCCAGGAGATATTGAACTCTTATTTTTGAGCTATGCCAAATCAAAAGGATTATAATCACTTTTACTGCTTCACAGTATTTCCAACTTTTCCTCTGACTGTCAGCAGCAGACAAGATGGAGTTTTCCAGACTTTTTCCCACTTAATCCAAACAATACCAACAGGTCCCTGTGGCAGAAGACAAAATAACAACTATTTCCTAAAAAGGATCTTTTTCTTCTCCTGAGGACAATCCTATAAGAAAAAGCAGGTTTCCCAATTCAACACAGATGATTACTTGGGAAAAAAATAATAATTTAGGAGGAAAAGAATGCTTTGAAGAAGTTTTCAGCACAATTAATTCGCTCCCCCCCATATGAACTGAAGATACATTAAGATGCTCCTCATACCTTTACCTCACTGAAAAATAAAATTAATATTGTAAAGAAATCCATCTTTTTTCTTCCCCCTTGTTCTCCACACCTGTGCCAGGAAACTGGAATAAACATGTCATTACAACAGAAATCAATAGGAAGTTTTAAAGTATCCACTAGCAGAGAAAGGTCAAGCCCCAGTATTGATTTTAATATAACAATTTTGGTTTGCAGTTTCCCAAAGGCTTCTTGTCCAATACTCTTCTTCATTCTTCTCTCACTTCACATTTCACTGGTGAATTTGTTCTGCACCAACTCTTTACTCCAGGTTTACTAAGAGCTCATCATTTATGCAATGTACTGCTGAGACATGACAAAAAAAAAAGGCTGGGGGGAAGCACTCAGAGCATCAATGAAGCCCCAGAGTGATGAGCAGTTATCTCCAGACCGTCCTTGAAGCACAACGAGGAAACAACCAATAAAAAAACCAACAGTTACAATTTTAATAACTCAGAGCAACTCTGTGCACCAGGGTGGAGTCAAAGCTGATTTACAGTTTAGAAGAGTCCTCCAAACAGATGAGGATGTCACAAATTGAGGTTGCAATCAGTTGTCCAGCTGATGACAGATAAAATGTCACACCCTCTGGAGCCAGGTGAGCCACGGAGAACAGAATCCAGCACCTCATTCCCAGAGAATGCTCCATGAGCTCTCGGCTGCATTACTCAAGGAAAGGATTTTTCATGTGCTTTTCAAGAGAAAAGTTCCCCAAGTTTGCCCACCTGGTCACAGGTGATGAGATGGCAGAGACACAGAAAAAACTCAGTTAACTGAAAACTACCAGAGAATCCTGGGATGGTTTGGGTGGGAAGGAGCTTAAAGGACACCCAGTGCCACCCCAGCCATGGCAGGGACAGCTCCCACTGTCCCAGGCTGCTCCAGCCCCAGTGTCCAGCCTGGCCTTGGACATTCCAGGGATGCAGGGGCAGCCCCAGCTGCTCTGGCAATTCCAGCCCAGGCAGGAATTCCTTGCCAAGATCCCATCCAGCCCTGCCCTGTGGCAGTGGGAGCCATTCCCTGTGTCCTGTCCCTGCAGGCCTTGTCCCCAGTCCCTCTGCAGCTCTCCTGGAGCCCCTTCAGGCCCTGGAATGTGCTGGAAGCTCTCCCTGGATCCTTCCCTTCTCCTCCTCTGTCACACCTTAAACAACTCTAGAGCAGAGCTGGCAGCAGAATTACTGAAGGGCCACCAAAGCAAACCAAAATCTTATTTTTCAGCCTTTTCCTGCCTTAAAATTCCTCCTTACAGCAGGAGTTTCCCTCTAAGAAACAAGCCCTGGAATCACAGCACATCACAGGACAGTCAGGAGCAAACTGCACAGGGACAGATTTCCAGCACACCAACCCAATTCCAGGGATGAATTTATTGAAGACTTGAACAAAATAAATTTCCTGCACTATTGGAGGCACTGCCACGCACAGCAGCTTGTAAAATCACCTCACTCTACATATAATTAATATTTGCCCCGTGCCAAATCATATTTAAAAAGTGGAAGCTGGGAAACACTTGCCAAGCAAGAAACTGAGCCCCGCCCAAATATAATTAGCCTGAGCTAAATGATTAGCAAAAGGAAAAGACTGAAATTTCTCTGATTTTCAGGGGGGAAAAAAGGCAAGTCATCATTCAGGAACGTTCAATTTCCATGGGAAATCACATCCATCACTTGTCTCTGAAGCAGTGGTTTGTATATTTTAGTGGAGGAATCCAGCACTCTGATGAGGTTGGCAGTATCTAAAATTTTATCATTATGCTGATGATGGAAGTTGTTCTTTTTTTCTGTCTCAAAATACTTTTTACTTTGCCTGCACTTTTCATAAAGCAAACTTGAAAAACAGATTTATTGAGCACCATCAGTGTCATGGAGCCCAACAAATGAACAGCTTTGTATCCAAGGACAAACTTAATGGATGGAGTGGATAAATTCCACTCTGTTGTCTTAGGGGAGAAGGAAATCTACTTATTTCCCCAACGCTATGTTCTCAAAGCCATAACATTAAAATTTTTCTCATTTTCTTGGGAAATTAGAAAAAAAAAAAAAAAGCTAAATATTTGCTGAGCTTGTCCAGGATAAGCAGAGAAAAGGCAAAATTCAAATTATCACCCACTGGTCCACTGAGTCGTGCGGATTTCTCTTATTTATTATTCAGAATTCTTCTCTTAATTATCACTTATTACCTGTCACCAATGCCAAGTTCAAGCTTTTGTGTCCATCCTCTCATTTTTATGTTCCCTTGAGTATCACCCTAAGAGTGCAGCTCTGACACATTAACTGCTCACAGTTACTATTGCAAACACTAAAATTCTGATGTAAATCAATGATAATCAATTTTCTAAATGAACTTTCAGAAATTAAAATGCTTTTCTGATTACACATTTCAAAATGCTTAAAAAACCAAAGTGAGGAACAACAGTTGGGCTGAGTAAAAGGAGAAGCAAAGTGGAATCAGTACAGAATTTTGGAAATAAATTCTAAGGTGGGTCTAAATCAGTATTTTATTAATTATTCCAAGTCCTGTTAAATAGAAGCTGTAATTAATACACTTAGAGAGTTGATGGCATTAAAACACAATTTAAGAGTCATTCTTCAGCTCTACTCCCCAAAATAAGGACAGATTTTAACTTTATATAGAGCAGCCCATCTGTACTGTGTATGGATGTGTGAATAAATAATTTATCTACAAGTTCAAATTAAGATTTCTTCCCTTCACAGTCTGAAACGAGTAAAAGACATTTTGCAATCAAACCTAAATGTGGTCACACACTGCTCAGGAACAGCACCAAAACCAGCTGCTAGGCACTTGGAATCAGACAACAAACAGTCCAAAGTTTCAGATATTTTTATGTTCAAATGTTATTTCATTGAAATATTGGGAAAAAACCTGGTTTAGAGAAAGAAGTGAGAATATAAATATGTCAAATATCCCACCCATGGTAAAACAATCTATAAGAGGAATGTGGAGGTAAAAACTTCAATTTTTATGTCACATCCCAAAAGGATTTGTCTTTAAATTAGTGGGTTATGAAATGAAATTGTTAATAAATCACAAGTGCAAGGTCAAGAAATTTAAATGTAGAACTCAGGTTTTTGTTCTGTTTTCCAATGTGTCTGTATTTATATTAAAAATTATTACAGTTTATATTCCAAGTTTCTATTAGCTGGAACATTCTGCACATGCAAGACAAAATAATTTATCTGAACAATGTGAGTTTTTTGAATGTTTTTAGGACACAAATCTCCACCAGAATTCAGCCCATAAAGACCTTAAGTTTTACTTATGGGAAAAGATCTTTATATCCTTTACAGTTGCTTCATCTAAGACAAAAAAGCCTCTATGCTCTGTTAAAAACAGATGTTTATGATTGCAAATACTGTGTAAAAATGATAATAAAACAATCCTTACTACGGCAAAAAAAAAAAGGAATTAAATAAATCACAACTAGAAAAGAAGTAAAGCTGTTAACAGGTTTTGATATTTTTCCTTTCTTTATCATCATCATCATTAATTTACTTTGATGTTTTACCCAATCTGCTCCCTCCCTTTCACAGAGCAGGGCACAACCCCTGCAAGGTGAATTCTGGAAGGTACTGGAAGTGTCACATGAGAAAATGCTGAAGTTGCAAACCAAATATTTCCATATTTTAATCCCATTTAGCTGAAGTCTTCAGCACTCAAGAAGCTCAAAAATAACCCAAGTTTTCCTGTCAAAGCCCAGCTGAGGAGAGGGGGGGATCTCACTGTAACTTATTGATTTCCTTTATTGCTGATGCAAAAAAAAAGAGAAAAGCCTGATTTTGTTTTTTCCCTGGGACATTAATATAGTCCTATCTAATTATATACTCCATCAACCTAACTCAATTAAATAACAGAATGCTGGGGAGGAAACAACTGAGATCTATGCAGACAGTTGAAGTAGTACTAATTACAGCCTAATTTTTTTTAATCCATCATAATGAGCCTTTCTCCCCATTCTCAGTGGAGGACAATGTGGAATATTTATATTTATACTCTGTGTGTTGTGTTATCTATTTATAACAATCATTGAAAGGAGAAATAAACACAGAAGTTCAGCAGATAGAAAAGTTTTTAAATTTAAAGATTAATTTTTAATTGCTAATAAAGGCTCTGATCAGATTTTCAGAATCACTGCAATCTCTGAGAAAAAAAAATATGCCTAAGAAAGGAATATTTCAATATACAGAGAGGAACCAGAAGGGTTTTACTGGTTTCACTGATTTAATACAGTATTTTATATATTCAAAGTAGCTCAAAACATCCTGCAGCTCCCAGAAATCTGCAGAATTCCCAGAAAGCTCCAGAATTCCCATTTCTGCTGCTGTTCCAAGGCACTTTTGCTCAGCCCTCGGGGTCACAGGGTCCCCAGCCCTGCTCTGTCTCTGCAGCACAAAGTGATTATTTGGGCTCCAGAGAAATCAGCAAAGCTTGAGCTTAAAAAGCAGCAAAAAAGCCACGCTCAAGAGGTCAAAAGGGATTTAGAGCAACAGTTTGGATCAGCTCTTACAAGGAAATTCCAGCTCATTTGTTGTTGAACATGGATTTAATATCCAAACCTGCTGCAGCCCCAGAGCTCTCACAGCCAGTTTGTCTCAGGGCATAAAATTCAGTTCTTTCCAGTAAGCAGATAAATGAAATAAAAGCATTAAGTCCAAGTTTGTTTGAAATACAGTTCTTATTAATGAACCAACCTCCTCTTCTGAGCTTCAGAGTCTCTCCTGGCTCGTTCCAGTGCCAGTTCCTCAGATATTCTTTTCTTCAGCTCTTCATCACTAACTGCAATTAAAAGAAAATTCAATGAAATGTTAACAGAACACAACTTATACCCAATTACAGAAACAACTGCATAGTACAGTGCCCTCGATTGTTTATTTGCTTTTTTCCTCACAGCAGTTGGAGTTGCTTTCTTGTGGTTTAACCATCTTTGAAATTTCAGCACAACCAGCAAGCCTTTAAAAGATTTTCTTATTAAAAAGCTTTTCAATTAGTGCAATCCTTCAAAAATTAAACAACATGGACTATACTTTAAATTAAATATTTTTCTTCAGAAATATGGCTTTGTAAAGTAAAACCATAGGGATGAGACAAAAAACAGTAAAGTCATAAAATGCTGCTTTTTATTCATATAGAACCAAAGGAAATATCTTTATGTAACAAATCAAGTATTTTCAGATGCATTTTATACAACAAAGCTCTTAAAACATCCTAAATATTCATATTTCTATTTCCTACACAAAGATTTTGCCCCAGATTGTCCTGATTTTGTTTAATCGAGCAGACGTGGAAAGAACATTTCCTTCACTTAGATTCTGTCAGACGAATCAATGAAACTCTGCTTGAAGAACAAAAAAAACAGGGAAGCAATTTCAAGAACATGAATGGAGGGAAAAAAGCTGGAGAGCCACCAATCCTACAAGGCTGAAAGCCACCTCCAAAACCACCAAAATTCAGCTTAATCCTAATCCTGCCTGGAATAAAGCCCTACCCACACCCAGCTGAACCGGATCTGCTCCCAACCCCAAAAAAACCAGGAAAACAGAGCTGGTGAATCCCAAAAAGGGCCACAAGCCCTGGAGGAGCAGCACCAAACCCCCTGCATGGGCAGGTCAAGCCCAGGGAAATTCATTTTCAGGCACTGCAGGATCTCTGAGCTCATGTCCAGGAGCTGGATTTATCTGCAGAGATTATCCAAAATCATTATTCCACATTCCAGTTATGGCTCAGCCTCAGTTCTGCTCATCCTAAAAGAGCCTCACAAAAGAGTTTTATGAATGATTGAAGCAGCTTCATCAATTTTATGGGAGTTTTGGCCAACTAATCCAGTTAGAAACATCTTAGGAAAAGCAGCAGGAATCGATATCCATCGTGCCAGGCCCAGGAAATGCTGAGATCACAAAAGCAGAGGGAAAAGTGGGGGGAAATTTGTCAATTACCAGTGAGACCCCAGCCTAAAAATCTATTAAAATTAAAATTCAGACTTTAAAATGAACCTTTCAACAGATCTCTAGCACAAAGTTGGGTGAAAAAGAAAACCCCCATTTTACTGGGATTATCTTGACTGACATAACAACATTAATTATCTTGTTCACCAGCATCTAGACAATGAAATTTATGGTTCTGGTGTACAAAAATGAGTACAAGAACTCCAACAGACCAGAGGATGGTTCATGTCATAATGAGGAAAGATTCGGGCAGCAGCCAATAAAGACATTTGACCTTAACAATCAATTAGGCTGCCCATCGATCAGCCAAATGCTAATAGGGAATAAAAGTGGAGCTATAGATCATTCAATAGAATTATTGTAAGGTATAATTGGGTAGCTCCCAAATGGGACCTTTATGATGTTTTGGTTAAAAAAAATTTGTAGTTTTACAAGGAGGAGGGATTTGTTCTAGGGGAAGAAGCTTTAAAAAGAGAGAAAAGATAATTTATTTGAGAGAGGATCAGGAAAAGACTGTTTAACATTAAATGTTAAATAACATTGCTGATGGCCATCTCTGCTCACACTACAGGGCATTAAAAACACACAGCAGACCACTGAAACGTTAGAGAATGTTAAACCTGGGGGTGCAAGACTGCTCAAATATTAATATATTAATATTATTTTATTAAAAATTGAATTACTATTGCATAACCATTCTCACCACCACCCCCTTTAATATCAGAAGTTCCTCAGGATGCTGAAATCAGAGTCAGCTTCACCCCAGAGCAAAGTGGGAAGATTTTCAGGCAGGTACCTTTAGGCAGGTCACACCTGCACCCCAGGGCTTCCCCTGCTCCTCCAGGAGCACAAACCAAAGGCTGAGGTGAGAGTGTTTAATGCCAGCTCCATCCCAAACCCATCTGTGAGATGAGCAGCAAGGGGAACACACCCCAAACCCCCAGAACAGCTGCTCTGACCCCTCAGCACACCAAGGGCTGGGCAGTGCTCTCCTGGGATAATGGAGATGGAAAAGCACCAGGAGAATGGGGATGGAGCATCCCCAAGGAGGCTGCACTGATGCCTTGAGAAGGCTGAGCTAGGACAGAGGCTGGGCAGAGTTCCAGAATAAAGCAGGGATTTATTGAAAGGATTTCCTCCATGGATCCACCTTGGGCAGCACAAGAGCCCAGCCAGGGCTGCACCCAAGAGGAACCAAAATGGGCACAAAATGGACACCGGGCACGGCTCTGGCACTTTGATCAGTTCTGCTCCATTTGCATCTTGGAGTTCATTGTCCAATTCCAGCTTTAGCCCATCCAGTCCCATCCTTCTTGTTTTTCTCTCTTCAGCCCACGTTGTTTGTGCTCTTGGGCCTGAGGTTTGGATCATTTGTCCTTGGTCCCCAGCTGGAGAAGGAATTGTTTTGTCTGCCTGCTCTGTGCACAGAGCTCAGCATCCCATAATATGGAGCTCAGAGCCACACACTAAAGCAGCACAGAACCTGAAAAATAGAAAAGCTCAAACCTGAGGCATCAGCACAATGCTCTGAGAGGCACCAAACTGCCCCATGCAAGAGCCCAGACACAGAATGGTTGTGCTGGGTTTGTGTGGGCAGGGTTTGGGACGGGGCCATGGGGGTGGTTTCTGGGAGCCTCCTCCACGTCCAGCAGAACCAATTCCAGCCAGCTCCAGGATGGACTCACCACGCTGGGCTAGCCAGGAATGGTGGTGATGCCTCTGGGATAACAGATTAAAGAAGAAAAAAAAGTTTTGTGCAGCTGGACAGAGCAGAGTGGAGTAAGAATATGAGAGGAACAGCCCTGCAGACACCCAGGAGCTGCTCCAGAGCTGACATTCCTGGGAGATTTCATGGGAATTAATTCTATTTTCTCTCCTCTGTCCAGCTGTGGAGGGCACTGAGGGAGAAACTTCGGTGGGAATCTGGAATCCTGACAAAGTCAACAGTGATAAAAGGCAGAAAGCTCCTGCCAGGATCTGTGCAGACCAAGCAGGGACTGTCCAGGCACAAGGAGGTTTTGCCATTTTGGTGCCTCTGGGATACAGCACCCTGACTTTTCTTACTTGTCCACTAATTCTTCAGGAAAAGTTTGAAAGACAATTTCTTCCTAAAACCGAATCTAAACCC
>VWZP01010938.1:0-24194 GCA_013396995.1 Dicaeum eximium | reverse complement strand
ATATATATTTATATATTTATATATATATATAAGTATACTATTTATATATTTATAAAGAGTGTGCCAAGCCCTCTTGTTGCTTAACCCTTTGTATTTACTACCCTGCTTGTCCTTCAAAATCTGTCAAATAAGGAACCAGAAAACCAAGATATTTCCCAGGATTCAAAAGGTTTTGGGGAGTTTCAGGAGGAGCAAAAGGAACCGAGGGACTTCCCACTTCCCATCAGTTCCTGATGTTTCAGATGCATAAAATGTGCTCTGCCTTGGAACTCCAAATGAGCAGGATGGGAGCAAAGCTTCACGTGATGCCAATTATTGAGGAACCATCAGCAATTTTATCCTCCATGTCCAGAACAGTTTGGTACTGTAGTGGTTTTGGTTTGTCAATTTGAGATTTTATTAATTTTGAAAATTTTTTTGGTTAATTATTAGTGTCTTTGTTTTTTGTTGTGAGATAAGATTAGAAGAAAGGTAAAGTAGGTTTAAAATTTTAAAAGGGTATAAAGAAAAATTTATTAATAGTAATTAAAAGAAAGAGTAATAAGGATTAGAATAACATTTTTAGAACACTTTTTAAATATAATTTCAAATGATCATGTAAAGAAATAAAACATAAAATTTTAGTTAATTACTTTTAAAATAGATTTTTTTTTGTTTATTTAGGGAGAGAAGTTTTTTTGTTAGTGATATGGAGCAAGTTTTTTTGTTAATGTTATNTGTGAAAAAGCAGATTCCAACTCTTCTCCATTCAGCCTTCTCCAGAGACCAAGATCCCAATCATCCAACATCCTTCGGCAAACCTGAGAAAGGATTACCCCAGCACCTTTTTAAAATACCACAAACCCTGATTTCTATTAAATATATATTTATATATATATAAGTATATATATATATTTATATGTANGTTCCTGATGTTTCAGATGCATAAAATGTGCTCTGCCTTGGAACTCCAAATGAGCAGGATGGGAGCAAAGCTTCACGTGATGCCAATTATTGAGGAACCATCAGCAATTTTATCCTCCATGTCCAGAACAGTTTGGTACTGTAGTGGTTTTGGTTTGTCAATTTGAGATTTTATTAATTTTGAAAATTTTTTTGGTTAATTATTAGTGTCTTTGTTTTTTGTTGTGAGATAAGATTAGAAGAAAGGTAAAGTAGGTTTAAAATTTTAAAAGGGTATAAAGAAAAATTTATTAATAGTAATTAAAAGAAAGAGTAATAAGGATTAGAATAACATTTTTAGAACACTTTTTAAATATAATTTCAAATGATCATGTAAAGAAATAAAACATAAAATTTTAGTTAATTACTTTTAAAATAGATTTTTTTTTGTTTATTTAGGGAGAGAAGTTTTTTTGTTAATGTTATGTTTATTTTTGGGAATAGAGATACAACATATTCAACTCCATAATACTTCCACAAACTAGGGAGAGCACAAAACATTTTCTGCTACTTTCCTAAATACCTCCCATATAAAACCAAAACGGGTACAGAAAGATTTTTACAACACTTGTAGTATTTGACTCCAACTCCTCAACCCTTGTTAATCCCAAAATCCAAATCCATTCCTTTTTCCTCTGTCTCTCTAAAGCAGAAAAGAAACAATCAGCAGGATGCCAGGATTACAGCCCGAGCAGTAAACAACGAACCCCAGGGAAAGCAGCCACCTGCAGCCTCAGAAATGTTAGCCTGAGAAATCAGGAATGTGATATGGACAAATTATTCAAATAACATCCAGCCTGCAGAGCTGGGAACCTGCCCATTAGCGCTGCATTTGGAAAAAAAAAAACATTAATGCAAACAGCATTTAGTAGCAGGCACCTCCACTAAATTCTGTGGAAAGGGCAGGTGCATTAAGTTATTAATGAAGAGACACTCAGGTCTGATACAATCAAATGCCTTTTAGAAAATACTTAGCTAGGTAATGCTCAGATAATGAATTAAAAAAAAAAAAAAGCCACACAAAAAATGCCCAAGTTCTGTTTTTCCTTCTAGTTCAACTCGGCTATTTAAAAGAAAAATGCTGTCCAGTGAACAGGATTCTGGAAGGTTGTTCCAAGATCTCCACAAAACCTTTTTTTTTCTTCTCCAGGCTGAACAGCCCCAACTTTCTCAGCCTCTCTTTGTAGGGGAAGTGCTCCAGTCCCCATATTAAATCTGTGGCCTCCAATCCCTTTATTAAATTTGTGGCCTCCTCTGGACTTATCCAACATGAGGAGGAAGAAGGTTGAAGGGAAAAGAGAGGGTGTAAAAAATTAAGGAATATGAAATATTAGTCAGAGATGAGGCAGCTCCTCCAGCACCGTGCTCAATCAGCCTCTCCACACCACACTTCAAGCCAGGATAAACTTTGCTAAAATCTCTCTCACTTCCACCAAAATTCACTACTTAACACAATAATCCCTTTGAAAAGTTCCCCAAGCAGAGAACACAGCTCCAAGGTACCTCCAACCACAGGAAGATTCCTTTTGGTGCTGGAAAAACCAATTCCCAGTGAATTCCTGCAGTAGAGAAAGCTTCCAAAATTAAATGATAGAACTAAGATTTTAAGTGCATAGTTTAAATAGAAGTGTGTAGTCTCACATAGTAAAAAACAAAGAATTTAAAGTTTTAGAATATAGTAATATATATAAAGTTAAATAGAAGTTTTAAGGCAAAAGCTACTCCTTCTTCACCTTCTTCTTCATAAGTTTGAGTAGTATTGTGTAATTAGATAAAAAGGTCTGCATTGCAAGCCACAAGTAATTAGTTATTAAATTAAAAACAAAAATAATTTAAGTAATAATTTAAGTATCATTTCTTAATTAAACAATTCATCCTTAAAAAGCCTTGTAGAGAGAAAGGTAAGACTTCATTTTTTAGTTTGACAGCTTTAAGTACTATAGAATTCCCAGTTGGTGAAACTATAATATAAATAAGAACTAATAAACATCTGAATCCAAACAAAAAATACCATCTCACACATTTAATCCCAACCTTAACAAAAAGAAGTTATAACTAAACACAGTGGTGTCTTGTGTGAGGAGTTACATGGAGAGTTGTGAGGATTTTTTGAGTCTTTGATATTTTTTAATATAATTTTCTCATTGATAATGTAAAGAAATAAAACATAAAATTTTAGTTAATTACTTTAAACTTGTTTTTCAACTTTTTTTTTTTTACTCGTTTTTCAAAGTTTCCTGAATTGTTCCCCCTAAGACGTTTGCTTGGATTGCATCCCTTTAGGTAGGAATATTATTAGACAAATATTAATAATTATATAATATCTATATTCTAGTATTGTATTATATTATATTCTATCTATATTCTATCTATATTCTATTCTATTCTATTCTATTCTATTCTATTCTATTCTATTCTATTCTATTATATTATATTATATTATATTATATCTAGATATTCATAATTGGATAATATTAATAATTATATATTATGAATATTATGTCCTTTGGGACAGGGCACTTTGGGGCTGCCTTCATCCCCATCATCTGCCTCAGCTGCTGGCACAGGGCAGTGCAGCTTTGGGGGAATTAATGAAGATGTCACCTGGAAAATTCCAAGTTGTGCATTAATACCCATAAATAAGGGATGAGGAAGCTCACGTGCCTGGTGCCTCCCCAGCCCACACTGAGCCTCCCACAGGGCTCTTCCACAATTAAAACAATTTTATACATTTCTTGGATGCAGACTTGCTGTGTTTTCCCTTCCATGGGACAGCTCACTTCTAAGCACAGATTTCTGTAAAAACAAATTTCTGTGTGTGGTTTCAAGGACATGGGTGTCTGGCTGCCCTGTGGGCCTTTTTCTCTCTCTTCTCTCTGTCAGCCAATGATGTGAAAAATCGTTACCTACAGAATCTGTAAGCATTCTTGCACTTCCAGTATGGAGCTTGATGAAGCAAGTAGCTAACTCTGTACCTGGGCAGAAATAGCCCAAATCTTTCTGAACAATGGAGTCATTTTAATAAATTATATAAAGCCTTCTGATATTGGAGTCAAAGAGCAACAATACTCACTCCCCCTCATCCTGCTGGACTGTGGTGTCTGGGCATGGAGAGAGCAGAACAGGGCTCTCCTTCTGCTTTTTAGTTAGTTCAGCTAGCTGAGACAGAGAAGTTTTCCCTGGGCTGTTTTTCTGTCCATTTTCTTGTGAANACATAAACCTCTGGTGTTTGTGGATTAATTTTCCTGACATTGGAACTGTTGGAACCTGGGGAAGCTCCGAGCCTGCACCCTGCGGCCCTTGGGGCCCACCCTGGGAGCCTTTCCCAGAGCCTGAGGGACTGAGAACAGCCCCACCCACACGAGAGATTTTTCTGAATTTGTCATCTCTTCAGAGAGGAGTTTTGTCATTGGGTATTGTTCATTTTGTTTGTGTGCTGGGGAGTGCTTTGCCTGTTAAATGAACAGATTTTCTCCACTTCTCTCTGAGGGAATCTTTCCCAAACCGGTTGGCGGGAGGGGCTGTGTGAGTTTGTTTTTCTGGGGGGGCCCTTTTGGAGGTTTTCTCCCAAATTTGCCCCAAACCAGGACACCCAGCCACATTTCAACTTCAGGAAAAAAGTTCAATATGTTTTTCTGACATGCTGTGGGGGTTTTCGTTTGTTAGTTTAACATCTTCTTAATTTTGAGATTTCTTAGTTAATGTGCCGATGAGTGTGGTGGGTTTAGTGTTGGTTAAATTCTAATGCACTCACTTTTTGTTGTGAGACAGGATTAGGAGAAAGGTGAAGTAGGCTTAAAACTTTAAAAGAGTATTAAGAAAAATTTATTAATGGTAACTGAGAGAAAAAAAAAGAAGTAAGAATTAAAACAAATTATTTAGAACACTTCTTCCTACAACCTTTTATTTTCTGCTGAGAATGTAAAGAAACAAAACTTAAAATTTCTAGTTAGTTTACTACCTCTAAAATATATTTTTTTAAATTTACTTAGGGAGAGAAGTTACTCTATATTAATGTTATGGAGACTTCCCCACAAGAAAAAAAGGCAGGTTTTTTTTTTCAAAAATGCAAATATTATAATCTGCAAATAGCCTTGATTTAAATAAAAGCTTTGGTTTGGTCCGTATCTAAATTCCGCAGGTCACACAAAAACCTTCAGTATCAACAGGAAGAAATTGTTCCCTCAGCCACTGCAAGAGCTGCAGCTGCCCCATCCCTGGAATTGTCCAAGGCTGAGCTGAATGGGGCTTGGAGCAGCCTGGGATAGTGGAAGAGATGATTTCAAAGTCAATTAAAGCTGTAGGAAATGGATTTGGTGTGTTTAAAACAGGTAGGAAGATGATGACACCATGAAATCTACTCTGCTTTCCTTAATTTTTAGTTCTCAAAGAGTCCTGGATTTGCTGGGAGCAGCACAGGAGAGAAAATAGGAAAATGTTGTAACTAAAGTGTGTCAGTACTGCTGGCAGAGAATTATTTTAAAAATTTAGTGGGTTTCAAATAGTGCTGTACTGATCTTTAACCTTATAAATAACCCAAATTAGCCTTGCACTCAATGAAAACAACAATGAACCATCCCTTCACCCACCAGCCCTAAAAGCACTAAAAAAGTCATTTATGTGCTATAAAACCCTATTTAAACTGCTGTGGGTTTATTTAATATTATAATTTTTAAAGAGCGTTCTCAAGAATAGACTCCACTTTCAGATTCATACAAGTTTAACTACGAACACATCCAGCGATTTTTCCACTGAAATTCCTAATTCCAGGCACTTCCTCCAATCAGGAATTCAGTACAAACAAAGCTTCCCTCCAAGGACAGAAATGTTTATTAACTGTTAAATATTGGTAATGTGCAGGAAGATTTCAGATGAGCTCATAAACGAATGAAATACAAAAACAATGCAATTAGATGTGCATAATTTAAAAATATTTAATATTTTACTTTCCAAAGGCGCTCTTGCATAGATTACATCCCCTATTTTCCAATGTAAATCAATCAATTTCTACTAATTTCAATTAGAAACAAGACAGTGCGTGGTCTAGAAGTAACAAAACAAAGTCAGTTCCTATTATATTTGGAATATTCTCCTTTCAATACCCTGTTAATGTTAGGATAAAGCAAATCACACTGGATTTATGAGGGGGTTGGGAAAATCAGGATGAGGAGGTTTTCCCCTGTGATTCTTTGAATTAGGTTCTACCTGCCTGTGCTAACAGCTCTGTCTTATAAAAATAATTTGTTTCTGAGACTCATACTACCAAAAATATGTGGGTTTGACATATTTTTGATATTCTTTTGAAATATCCTGTCTTGGAAGACTTTAATTTGATAAAGAGGGGACAGACACAGGGATGTTGAGCAAGAGAAGAAACATGAAATATGTTCAATGTGAGAACCCTTAAAATCAGGTATTTCCCACCAATAAGTGCACTGAGTTAAAAAAGCCAGTTAATAAAAATTCCCCTAATTTTTACTTTCTGCAGGAACTCCTGCTGTGTGGATAAATGACTGTGTGGAGTTTTAATGTGACTTTTCCAATTGTTCTTGACAGCCCTGGAAGGGAGGGAATTATTTCAACCAAACCTTCCTCATAGCCCATCCTTTCCCCCCACCTCTGTAATCAAATATAGAGATAATAATTATTTCAGCAGCTGTTTAGCCATAAGTCATTCTCCCCTCCTGTTAATTTAAAATAATTAATAAAAATAATGAAACAGAAGTATCAAACACCTTTAAAATACCATCCCTGCCTTAAACTGAATTCAGAAGTGGAAAAAAATTCCCATTTCAGCTGTTTTAGTAATCCCTGCTCCACACACACTGGAAGGCTTCTCTTGTGGAACACAATGGATAAAAGCATCAGGATTGTGTAATTCAACATGAAAAAAATAATAATCATATTGTAAGCAATGATAAGAAGGATTTGATGATTCTGCTTTCAAGAGGATTAAACATTTGGTGTCCTTTCAGGACAATTTAAGTTGTCCAGTTCCTGATCTTTATGGTTCAGAAGTTTATTGTAAAGCTATTTTATCTGACAGGGCAGGGAAATTTACAGGTGTTCTTTTCATCTTCTTGGAGAAAATCTGTTTTAAATTCTTTCACATGTATTTCAACAAATACTCCTTCTACCACTGCAAAGGGCAGGGAAATAATTATGGGTTTTTACACGTAGCAGGTAAGTAAAAAGGATTTTTTAACTGAAACATCTCTTAGAAAAGTCACCACTAATGGCAAAGAATTGCCAACCACTCCTGCTCAGTCCAACACTCCCAAATGGGCCTCCCTGCACTGCCAGGGCTACAAAAATAGCAAATTTTTATGTTCAGCTCATCTGCCACCATCACCTCCAAGGAGGATCTCCAGCTGTGATTGTGCACTATCAGTGGCACTGCAAAGTCATTATTGCCCAATTTCAGCTCTGCCTTGGAGCCACTTTGGGCAGGAACAAGGAGATCACAGAGCTGCTCATCACTCTCAGCAAGGCCCCAGGGAGGGTATTTTTATACCTTTCCATGGGCAGGAGCACAGGCTCCAGGTACAGAATTTTACTGTCAAATGTTCACATTCCAACTCTTTGTGGGGCAGCTCTGCTTTTATAGATCAGCACACCCCAGCACTCATTTTAACTAATGTTAATTAAAGCCACTCATTAGTGCCACGTCCAGTTGTTCCTTGATGTCACAGATCAAATGTGTGTGACATAAATTCTTTTTTTCAGGTGGTGACATTGGCACAGAATTCCCAGGGAAGCTGTGGCTGCCCCTGGATCCCTGGAAGTGTCCAAGGTCAGGTTGGACAGGGCTTGGAGCAGCCTGGGATAGTGGGAGGTGTCCCTGCCATGGCACAAAATTATCTTTAAGGTCCTTCCAAGCCAAACCAGTTCATAATTCTGTGATCTTAAGCGTCTTTTCCAACCTCAATGAGTGAAGAAATCCAGCAACAAGAAAGAATAATGCAGAATTTTAAAAGCATTGGTAAGATAGAAGGGGAAGCAGGTGGGACTCAGAAAAGCAAATCTACAATTAAACCAGGAAAAGACAAGAATGATGGCCAAAGCAAGTGGGGAATAATGATGGAAAAGGTGTTTTAAGAGAGGTTTTGGAACCATTCTGCAGCAGATCCACATCCACTGGGAATTTTCCCCATCTGTCCTGAGCACATCCCTCTGAGGAAGTTTTTATGAATGTCACAAAACTGCAACGGTGCCATTGACACCAATCCATTCACAAGATTGCAAAAAACACGTGAATAAATTAATTATCCTTGAGAAATTTACCTCTGTGGCTAAAACTGGTTGATAACTTTAAAAGCTAATTTGGGAGAGAAGAGAGAAAAAAACATGAGAGTCCATAATTCAGTGGTTAAAAAAAACAATCAGTGGAAGTGTCCTTACAGGTAAAGGTTAATGAAAGAAAAAAGAAGATAACACTCATCAATACCTCTGCTGATCCCATTAAACAGATTTCTCAGTGGCTGGAGTTGCATGGGAAGATAAATCAGGATATCAAACTTCCACATTGTACATTTAAAGCCATTTAACACCTGAGCACTAAATTTTAAAGTGATTTAAACAATTTTCCCAGTAGAAGCCGAATATGGAGAAAACTAAAAAAGGTGACTATCTCTATATCAATCCTAATTTCATTTCTCGATGGCACGGGCACCAAAAGGCTGCACAAATTCTGAAAGCAATCACTCCATCTCAGATTGGGTACAAAGCAAGCAGCAGTGAGAAATAAGTGGATCTTTAGCAGCTGTTGGGGTGTGCTCACATCTCATCTCCTGCTCCTTCAGCCAGGTGATAACAAGAGCCTGCTACAAAGGATCCATCAGAGCACAGCAAAGCAGAATTGTTCAATTTGTTTATTCAGCTCTGATGGAAACTCCAGCACGTTCAGGACTGGAATTGCTGATTGGAGAAGGGAGGAGGGAAAGAATTTAAACATAAACAATGTCCTGGACGTGAGAATCACTTTTTAAAAGGAGAATTTCCAAGGATTTCCCTATTCCTTAAGGACAAGATTTTCATATTCCACCACCCCATAGAGCAGCTTGTTTATTTTGGAGAATAATCTGGAAGTGAATTCAGTGACCACGTGGAAAAACATTTATTTCATGTAATATTAACAGCAGGAGCCAAAAAGTCAGCTTAGAAACAGCCAAAATTCACATTTCAAATATCTGCACACCCTCAAGTAACTCCTAGCACAGGCACAAGGATTTATTTCTCTCAGGAAACTGGAGGTGATTTCCACACTTTGTGATGCTTTTTCTCCAGCCAAACCAGGTTTTCTATTGAATTACTTAGTGGGTTTTGGTTTGTTAATTTGAGATGTTATTAATTGTGAGTTTTTTTGGTTAATGTACTAATGAGTGTGGGGGTTTAGTGTTGGTTAATTACTAATATACTCACTTTTTGTTGTGAGGTAGGATTAGAAGAAAGGCAAAATAGGCTTAAAACTTTAAAAGGGTATAAAGAACAATTTATTAACAGTAACTAAAATAAAGAATAATAAGAATTAGAACAAAGCTTTCAGAACACTTTTTCTCTTTATACCTTTTTTTTCTCATTGATAATGTCAAGAAACAAAACTTAAAATTTTTATTCTGTTTATTACTTCTAAAATAGTTTTTCAGTTTACTTAGAGAGAGAAGTCTTTTTTATTAATGTTATGGAGACTTCTTTATAAGAAAAATAGATTTTTTGTGGGTTTTTTCACTGTCAGCAGCCACCCAGGGAAATCTTTAATAGTGAATTTTTTTTTTCACTTTCTACAAGTTTTTTCATGGCCACGTTTATGGGTCATGTAAACTTACGGGGTATTGTTTTAAAGATTAATTGTTTCAAGGTAAAAATTCTCATTATTTATCTCTAAAATCATCTTTATTTCTAGGAACAGAGATTTTCTCTTTTTCTTCTTAACACTAGAAAGAAAAAAAGAAGTTTTTAGGTCTTTAACGTGTTTTTCACAGAAGTGTGTATAGCTGTGCAGTAGTTACAAGTTTTACATCACTTCTATAAATGCTTCTTGTGCAAAATGAAGATAATTATCAGCACACAGCTACAGCATTGTCAACTTTGAAATGTGTATTTTCAGCTCAATATTCAGCCCTGTATTGCTGCTTTTAATAATAACTGAACACAGGCTGTAAACAATATGTAATTCTGATGTTTACGGTTCTTTTCATTATTCAGAAATGGTATAAAAATAAAAGATAATGCTGAAATGCTTGAAATTCTCACATCATGAATCCAACACCTGCATTTTTAATGATTTGCAATGAGATCTGCTAATAAAAATCACCAGTACCAATGACTGGCCTCAGCTGATGCAGTTTACTACAAATGGTGGCTTTTTAATGTTACAAATTGTAAGCAGGAAGAAAACCAAGGTACTACTGGGAAAAAAAGAGGCTGAAGAGGTGAAATTTGAAAATCTTAAGGAGAAAGAATAATCTGATTATCACAAAAATCCTCCCAGATAGTTCAGGAGTTCCTGAGATTCACTTTGAGTAGATCATTCTCTTTTCCTCAGCCAACAGAGCAGAATAAAACCAAAATGTGTTCAACATTGGGATCAGTGGTGCTCCTCCAAAAATTCCAGCTTCCTTAGGTTTCTGATTAACAACAAAATCACTCTTCTAAATAACCACTGCCTTTTAATTCTTCCTACCCATTTCTCCTGAGATGATTTTTTTCCTTCTTAAGTTTCCTAAATTGGTGCCATCTTCTCCCCTTGTTGAGAAATGGCAATCAGTGCATCAGGGATAATGGAGACCTTTAGCAAGGATAAACTGCCTTCCTCTATGGAATGAGGGAAAGGGGAAAGGAAAAAAAGGGGAGAGGAAAAAGGAAAGAGGAAAAAGGAAAGAGGAAAAAGGGGAAAGGAAAAAAAGGGGAGAGGAGAAAGGGGAAAGGAAGAGGAAAAAGGCGAAAGGAAGAGGAAAAAGGCGAAAGGAAGAGGAAAAAGGGGAAGGGAAGAAGTGAAGCATCTTGGACAAATCATTCAAGTCCTTCAGTAAAAAGTTCCAGAGATAAAAAGAGAAGCAGGACCTTTCTGAGAAGCACCTTCTCCCACCCTAAAAAAGCAGCTGAGATGAAATGCTTGTTTTTAGGTGATTAACATGAGGTGAAATCAAACGTGGTTAATGAAGCTAAAAATGAGAATCTGATAAATTGGCTCCATGAAGCATTGCCAGAGGCACACAACAAACCTTGCACAAAAAAAAAAAAAAAAAAGGGGGGAAGGCATGTTCTTTCCTTTTAAATTTAATTCCTCTTAAATTTCAATTTCAACCAACAGGTAGGAATATCTGAAGCTCAATTTTCAGCCTGGTGTTGGCCAAAACTTTAATATGAAAGTCAAGGAGTTCAGAACACATGGAAAGCAGGACTGGGAAAAAAAATTGTGGCAATAAAAAGTTTTTCCCATTCCCCCGAGGCTGAGGAAAAGGATCTCTAAGTGGTACCTCCTGTTTAACTAAAAAACAACTGCACAAAGCTTTCAAGCAGCAGCACAAAACACTTAACCTGCCTCAGCTGACAAGTGATGAAGAGCTTTAGGAACACTTTGCTGCAGCCTGAAGATGAAAGAATAAAACAAAGCTTTTCTCCTCATCTTAATGCGATTAAATCGTCCATTTAAAGTGTTCTTTTCTACCACTCTGAGGAGTCTCTGCCTGTAAATAAATTGGGATGGGAAGAAAAGTAGCAATTTACTATTAAAACTTGAAGGTTTCATTACATGGAGATCTCCTCATGCTGCTGAAATTGTGTTACATCTAACAAGTGCTATGTTTCAATAATACAAAAGAAACAAATGCACTTAAACTCCTCTGGTCCTCTGAAGATAAATCTGGGTAAGAATATCTGTTGTACTATAAAACCAGAGAGGACTGCACACAGCAAAATGACAATTTCCTTGCTTGGCGCTATCAAGACTGGTGTTGGTGAAATCAAACAGCTCTAATTTACTCATTGGGTTTATCTCGTTAAAATTGTCAATGGTTTTTATTTTGTTCTATAAGATTGAAAAAAATCATTCAAACTGCTCCAAATGACTTCTATTCCAACAATCCCTTAAATGACAAAGCTCTTTATCTGAGCCAACTATCTGGGCTTTCTGACCTTAATCCCAGGAAGGTCTCTGAAGGACAAAGGAGGAATAGGGCAGAACACAGACACCTCTGCAAGAACACATGTGGAGATTTCTAACAAAGACCAAATGGGTCCCAAAGAGGCATTTTCTTCCATCAAATTCTGGCTTTTAATGTATAAGGAAAAATGAAAGGGAAAAAAAACTAAAACATGTTGTTAGATAGGTTTTTAATTAATTTTAACATACATAAAAACGCCCAAACTCAAAAACCCTACCACACAAGTCTGGCTCATAAACAGTAAATAAACTCTGGCTGCATTTTCAGCAAGCTCAGCCTAAGGCTGGGCTCAAAGTCCTAAAGCTTTGCCAGGATTTAACTACAAAACAATTTACTCAGAACTTGTTAAAGGTAATGGCACCACTTCCATCCATAAATGCATCAAGATTCAGTCCTTAAAACTCATTATTTCCTGATGTTTTGCAAAGGGCTCCATGAACTTAATTCTTCCTCCTGAACTGAGCTTAGTAGAAATTAATACAAGAACCACACACCAGCCACCAACAGTTGTTTTCCAAAATTATTTTCCTGCTAAGCACTGGAAGATGAGGCTTTAACAAGCACAAATCTTGTGCTCCCACATTAAAAAGCAGAAGGTTTTAACTTTTAACTCACAAGCCACTGCTAAGCAAATACTTTGGATGTGCTTGTTAAACAGCAGCTACAACAAAAATCCCTTTATTTGTGTGCTACACTAGATTTGGAGAGGCAACGTCTGCACTCAGCAAACCCTAATAGAGCACAGGCAGCCTAAAGCAGAATAGCATGAAATTTAATTTCCCCAAATCCACCAGAGACCCAAAAAGCACATGGAAGGCAGTACATAAAAATTACCTGTTTCTAAGAATAGATGGAAACAAAAAGCCACGCTTCTAAATGAAGGCTCCTTGAAAAATAAATTCTGCCTCTCTGCAAGAAGCCACACGCAGAAAATCATTTGTAAAAGGCAAAAACTATAGAAGAAAGTGACTGTCACTGCAATGAGTGTGCCTGAGACCTATTTACTTCCACATATGAAGACAGGACCTGGCACATCCAGGGCTCTTCCTTTAAATTTCATCTGGAATAGCCTCAGTTTTCCATCAGTTGTAAAATAAGAAACCATTAAATCAATTAGATGTCCCCCTGATATCTGACAATAGTCATGGGATAAATTGGCTTTTGCCCTGGGAAACAAAACAAAACAAAACCACAGCTCAATCCCACAGACTGCAAAACTGAATTCCTCCATTTGCAGAACCCTTGGAAACCTCAGAATTTGTTTCTTTAGTTCCCTTTCCAACACTGAATAACAACCAATAAAGCAACAGTGGGAGCAGAAGGGGGGCTGGGAATCACTCACTGCAATTCCAGCCTTCAATCTCTCCCACACAGGGGCCACTTTTCCCATACAAAATTGAGCAGGATTATTTCATTCCAAGGAAAGAAACAAAAAGAGGAAGGGAGAGACAGAAATCCCTGCTACATTAGGCCTGGCCTGTCAACTGCACAGCCACACAAACACAGAATCCCAGAAAGGGTTGGGATTTTTCAGCTGGTCTGAAATAACTTGGGACTTTTCTAAAAAGACTTGGGACTCTTCAGCTGGTCCAGTCCCCCCTGCCACCATTTCCAGGGTGCTCCAACCTGGCCTTGGACACTTGCAGGGAATCCAGGCCCAGCTTCTCTGGGCAACCTGTGCCAGGGCCTGCCCACCCTCACTGTACAGAATTTCTTTCAACCAACCCGAATTTTTATCCTGTCAAACTCTAGGTTCATGTTAACACAAGTGGCATTTCTTAGAGCATATTTAAATTTATTTAATTCTGTATTTAAGCTGTTCTTGTGGGGAGTTTCTGGTGGTTTCCATCACTGCACACCACGTTAGAATAATAAGATATGAGCAGATGAGGTTCATTGTAATATCAATTATAATGATGTTAAACTCTACCTTCACTGGGAAAAACTTCCTTCAACCAACCCAAATTTGTATTATGTCAAACTCTAGGTTCATGTTAACACAAGTGGCATTTCTTAGAGCATATTTTAATGTATTTAATTATATATTTAAGCTGCTCTTGTAGGGAGTTTCTGGTGGTTTCCATCACTGCACACCACGTTAGAATAATAAGATATGAGCAGATGAGGTTCATTGTAACATCAATTATAGGTCAAAAACATCACATTTGCAGGAGCTGTTCCCACACCTTTTACCTTTTATTCCTGCTTGCCTTTAGTGTAAAATATCTCATTCCAGAGGATGTCTCAGCACTGAGAAAGCAACAAAACCAGGCAGCCCAGAGGTGCAGGGCTGCTGAAATCCCAACAGAGTGCTTCAGTGGAGATCCACAATGCTGCTTGGGAAGGAGACAAATGTTGGGAATACAGTACCACACAGTAATCCAGCTTTTTCATTCATGCCTTGCAAGATGAAAATTCACCAGGTTCTGGATTTTCATGGAATGTATTGGGTGGGAAGGGACCTTAAAGTCCCCCCAGTGCCACCCCAGCCATGGCAGGGACAGCTCCCACTGTCCCAGGCTGCTCCAGCCCCAGTGTCCAGCCTGGCCTTGGCCACTGCCAGGGATCCAGGAGCACATTCCTTTTACACAATTATGGATATTTCCCTTATTCAACTCCCATGATTTGCCAGTTTTTCCCTGGAATTTCAGCACCATTTGACAAGGGCTTACCCAGCCACCTGAAAGCACCTACAGAACAGCCTGCACATCATCTAGACAGCAAAAACTTTCATTTCTGCACTTTAATTTCTGCAACTTCCTCCAACTCTGTGCATAATTCCATCTTCCCTTCCTGCAATCCAGTGACAGCAATGTCAAGCTCCACCAAAGATTTGCTATTCCACTGCCAGCACTAAAACTTTGGCACCTTTAGCAGCCAAAGACGTTTCACCTTTGGGTAATAAAACAAAACCTTTAACCCAAAGGCTATCAAAGCACATCACTGCAAAGGAAAGTCATCTCCAAGAAACTCTGTGACACAAAAATAGCAAAATATTCATAATATTGATTTATAACAAGCAAATCGTGGCCTTTCAGACTATCAGTGATCCACAACCATCTCAGTGTTCCTGAGGGTCCTACTTGATTTATTTCATGTTTCCAGTACAAGTTTCAAACTCTTTTTAGAAAGAATTCCCAGAGCTGTAAATAGAGGAGGGCAAAGAAACACAAAAGCAAAACCCAAGCTCTCCTGGCTGCTGCTGCAGGAAGGTGGAAAATCCACCTCAGGAACTTCCTGAGCTTTCCAAGTGTCTCACAGCAAAGGGAATCAACCCAGGCACTGCCAAACCTCTGGTTTTTCCTGTTCTAAAAAATAAGAGGAATTCTAGAAAGTAACATCACAAATGCCAGTTTATTTCACCTTTCAGTTCATGCAGAAAAAAAGTGCTGTTGGAACAAAAAGGTGGATGGAAGCAATTAATACATGAAAGGGCAAAGAACTGCCAGGGTTTATTTGCAGAGGATTTTTGCTTAAGTGGCAGAAATTCAGCCCAACTCCCTGAACTTCCAGGTGCTCACAAAACCTGAAAACACAAAATAATTCTCACAAGGAATACTGTAGAGCCTCCCTCTCATTTCTCTTGAGACATTCTAGTTTTAAATTCAGTTTTTCATGGAGTATTCAGCTGTCTGTAATTACTAATATCTTCAGGACATGCTGTAACTCTTTAAAAAGTTAATAATCCTAATTTTCCTGAATACTGGAATGTGTTTCCATGCACCAGGATGTCCTTAAGGATCTCCCACCTTCCCCAAATGTGTTCCTGAGAGCTTTCTCCTAAGTGACCCCACAACCAAAAGGTGAAGTTTGTTCTCCTGGAGCTCACTTAAATCCTGGGTTTGTCTGAACCCATTCCTGAATATCCCAATAATACCTTCACATGTTTCTGACTGACACAAGGTACCCAGAGCCACTGAAACTCCACCCAAAACCAGACAGCAACACAAAAAAAATACCAATCCACAAAAATTCATCCATGAAAACAAGCAAGGTATGACCCAGCTCCTGAGGAGGCACCAGCAGGGCTCATTTTACTACACCCCTACACAATATTTTGTGACAGGGGCCCTTGGCTGATTAATTTAATGAAAACATAATAATAAATAGAGTTAAAAAAGGAGAAAAACCCTCTGTGCCATTAATAGAATCTGTTTGTGCAAAGGGGAAAAAATTACTGTCTGAGATACTGATACTCTCGGAAATTTAAGCATTTATTCTTTTTTCCCCTAATAAACTATTAGTTTTTCCAATATCCACAAAGCTAAAATGAATTAAACCACTCCCTCTGTCTGAAGCTTTAGGTATAATACACACCCAGGAAAAAAAAAAAACAAACCTCATTGTCTGCCCAGATTACTTTCCATCAATATTGCTTTAGGAATTACAGACAGACTTGAAAGATTTTACACTTGTTAAATATTTTAGTGCATTTAATATTACTCAGAAGCCAGCAAGTGAGCCAAGCAAGCTGAGATGCTTTCAGACATTGTCTTTAGATGTCAGGTTTCAGTGTAAGTGGATGTAATTTCATTTTCTGACCCCCAACTGAAGTCAATAAATTCATCATTATTGGCAAGCAACAAGCCACACATTCTTTCATGGAACTTAATCCATTATTCCTCCACCAAAAGCTATCAGAGGCTTGCTGGAAGAAAGGGCTGGCTTTAAGAGCGCTAATGTTTCTCCCTCTAGACATCTTTTCTTATTTTTGTAAGGTGTTATTTCTCTGGGATACAGAAGCACTTCCCCAAAATCACAAGTTCTTAAAGGAAAAATACATTTAACATTTCCCAAGCTTGAGAAGGTCGAACAATTCATGGAATCCTGGAATGATTTGGGTTGGAAGGGGCCTTAAAGAGCTTTTAATTCCACCCCAGCCATGGCAGGGACAGCTCCCACTGTCCCAGGCTGCTCCAGCCCCAGTGTCCAGCCTGGCCTTGGACATTCCAGGGATGCAGGGGCAGCCCCAGCTGCTCTGGCAATTCCAGCCCAGGCAGGAATTCCTTGCCAAGATCCCATCCAGCCCTGCCCTGTGGCAGTGGGAGCCATTCCCTGTGTCCTGTCCCTGCAGGCCTTGTCCCCAGTCCCTCTGAACTCTCCTGGAGCCCCTTTAGGCCATAAGGAGGTCACCCCAAACTTCTCTTCTCCAGGCTGAAGAATCCCAGTTGTCCCAGGCTTTTCTCATAGCAGAGCTGCTCCATCCCCCCGATGAACTTTGGACTCACCCCAACTCTTTCAACAAAAAACCCAACAAAACAAACAAACAAACTCCAACTAACCAACCAAAAAAAATTAAAAGTACCATTTCCCACATACAAAGAGAAACACAGGTGAAAGCTCAACATATGCAACAGTGAATTAGCAGAGAATTCCTGGGGTGTTACAGCCTCCCACACCCCAAAATCCCAGGAGCTTGCTCATAAAACCATTCCCATAATTCACATTTAAGGATGAACAGCACACAGCATAGGAAAGCAGGTAAGACATGCAAGTGTTGTCCCATAAAAATCCTTTATCTGGAATAATTTCTTCACCAAAAAAAAAATTATGAAGGAAGATTCCTTGTCCATGGTTCCCTGCCCAGTGCAGAGGGCTGGAATGAAGAGATCTTTTAAGTTCCTTCCAACCCAAATCACTCTGGGATTCTGGGATAGACCCCTCCAATTAATAGGAAACCAAATTTATGCTCCAGAAAATAGAAATTCTGTTCACTCAAGTCTTGCTGCAAGGCTGCCACAGGACTGGTGTTCAATCAGTGCTGAGTTTGTTGGGATTTCCTGTAAGCATCAAGGCAAAGCTCCTTGGGGAATTGTGCCCCCATGAACATTTCTGGAGCACTGAGAAGAGCCTTACTTGAATTTCCCAATTTTCAGGGAGCCCACAAATCACCTGTTCCAATCCCTGCCACTGCTCCTGCCTCCTGCAGCTGTGTCCTGCTCACTGTGCTGAAGGATTTGAAATGAGAGCACAGCACTCCTGGCACGGGGTTTGATGCATTTCAACAGCCCCAGTAATGAAATAAAAAGAATTAAGAAAGCCATTGATCTGTGTGAGCTGTACATCACTTATTTCCACCATTCCAGGGTAGGAAAAGAGCACATTCTCCTTTTAATGTTTGCTTAAGTGTCTTTTAGCACAACTTTCCCAGACAAAAAGTCAGATTTGATTAAAGGACCAAGAATTTTCCCTTCAGAACTCAAGACATTATTTGGATATTTGCTTATTCTGGTGTGTTTTGGAGTTTTTTAAATCTTTAACAATGCATAACAGTGTGGAAAGCCAACTCTAATTTGTGTTTTACACCTGAATGTCAGCCAGAAGAAAACAAAGAGGAACTTAACTCCTCTAAAAATCTGCAAGCTAAAGATGAGCCGAAACATTAACATCAGAAAAATCATCTCTGCAAAAGGGCCATGAGTTCATTACGATGCTCTGAAGGGCAGAGCTGATTTCTTTTTTCCCATGAAAAGCTGAAAAGCAGCAGCAAACCTGCACCTGCTCCTCGGTGCTGTCTCCCACCAGGTGAGGACGGTTCCTTCATCCGATCGATGACGCTGTCGGACAACTGCAAAACACAGCAGGGTCACTCTGCAGCTCCTCCTGCAGCCCCATCTTCCCTCCAAATGAAATCAAATTTACAAAATTTAGAGCCTGGAGCCTCTCTACAAGACATGGCAGCTGCTCAAATTCAGTCCCCAGCACAAAGCAGTGCTCTTATTTGTGAAGTGAGTGCTCTGAACAATTAAACAGAATGAAATTATTTTGGCTCTCACGAAGGATAAAGGGAAGAGCAAAGGAAATAACACTTTTGGATGTGTTGCTGGTAATTAATCAACATTTTTGCCTTTCTTAGTGATTTAATTCGCCTTTCTGAGGTGCAGAGGACGAATTTCATCCTGGGAAAGCCCTCCAAGGACTTGTGCAACACAAGTGGAACACAAAGTTCACTCTGATGTTGACACAAGCACAGAGAAAAATCCTCCAATTATGCAGAATCCATCAGAGTAAGAGCAGCCTCCAGTTCCAGATCTATGGAAGCCCAGGGATAAAATTAACAAAAGGGGAAGAATTATTAGCACAAGAACTTCTGCCTTCCAACTTCTGCCATCAAACCACAGGATTATTTAGGTTGGAAGAGACCTTAAAGAGCTTTAATGTCCCATGGGCAGGGACACCTTCCACTATCCCAGGGTGCTCCAAGCCCTGTCCAGCCTGGCCTTGGACACTTCCAGGGATCCAGGGCAGCCACAGCTTCTCTGGGCACCCTGTGCCACGTTTCAGAGCACATGGACTCCACTCTGTATAGAATATATAAATTATGTTACATTTCTATCACTGTCACCTATTTACTCAAGAGCATGAAATGCCCAGAAATGGAAAATCTCAGTTTGCCAAAAGAGAATAAACTCTCAAGGCTCCTCCTGCACCTCTCTTCCCTAAAAGCAGCGATAAATGATAAATTATTATCACTCCTGGTACGAGCAACATGGCAAAAATTCCTAAGCTGCAAGAATTCCCCAAGTCTCGTGTGTCACAAGTTCTATTCTGGGACATTACAGACAGCAGGGGTGGCATTGCTGCCACCTGCCCTAAAACTGGACGTGGCTGCCACATCCTGGAAGTGTCCAAGGCCAGGCTGGACAGGCTGGGACAGTTCTTTAATGTCCCTTCCAACCCCAGCACGCTGTGCCCGAGGACAGCAGAGACGGGCGCAGGGGAATTTGGATCCTGAGCGTGCAGGAGCAGGACACGGGAAAGGGAGGAGCTGCGGCCCGTGGAGGTCAGGGAAAGACAAACCAGCTCCTGCAGTCCCACATTTCCCCTAGAACGGGTCACCAGGCGGGGCACACGGCTCCTTATCCCCTCCGGGCTGCACTGAGGGGAAATCACCGCGGGACACGGAGGGAAGCGGGACAGGGTGACAAGGGGAGAGGCACAGCGGGAAGGGGAGCCGAGGCCAGGCCGAGCCCGCAGCGCTCCGGAGAGCCCCGAGCCGGCCCCGAGCCGGCCCCGCGCTCACCCGCACGCCTTTGACCACGGTGATATTCTCATTCTCGTCCGCCTCGAAGGTGACGCGCCGGGTGCTGCCGCCGCCGCCCATCTCGGCCCGCGGACACACGGACGGCCCCAAGGAGACTCGGCGTGCGCGCTGCCAGGGCGCCCCGCAGCAACGCCGCTTCCCATTGGCCCGCCGCACGCCCCCGCCTGTAGAACGCCGCTGTTTATTGGCTGACGGGGCGCGTCGCCATGGAAACGGCGCAGCCCCCTCCCGTGTCGAGGAGCGACAGGTACCGGAAAGGTGCGGGAACTTTTTCCAGGCGAACTTCACGTGGGGCGCGAGGACTACAAGTCCCGTGATGCTCCGCGAAAGGAGGAAAGGGAGCGGGCGTGCCCGCCCGCGCAATGCGCGCTGGGTAATGTAGTCATGTGTGTCTGTGGGGTACGCGAGCACCGGCCAGAACCTCCGGAGTGCTGAAAATCCTCTGAGAGGCGGCTGAGGGAGCTAGGAAGGGGCTGAGCCTGGAGCAAAGGAGGCTCAGGGGGGACCTTGTGGCTCTGCACAGCTCCTGCCAGGAGGGGACAGCCGGGGGGGTCGGATTCTGCTCCCAGGGAACAGGGACAGGAGGAGAGGGAACGGCCTCAGGCTGGGCCAGGAGAGGTTTAGATTGGATTTTAGGAAGAATTCCTTCATGGAAGGGGTTGTCCAGCATTGGAATGAGCTGCCCAGGGCAGAGATGGAGTCCCCATCCCTGGAGGGATTCAAAGCCCTGTGGATGTGGCACTTGGGGACATGGGGCAGTGGTGGCCTTGGCAGGGCTGGAATGGTTGGACTCGATGGTCTGAGAGGGCTTTTCCAACCTAAACAATTCCATGGTTCCCTGGTGTGCTGTGGGGTGAGTGCCCCGGGCCCGAGCTGTGCCTCGTCCCCTTTTCCACGTGAAATTCCCAGTAGCACACCCCCTTCGGGCATGTAATTTTCTTCCCAATAGATTAATAATGTTATTAATGACTTGTCTTTTCAGCCTGCAAGATAAACTGCGTCTGGATCTGGCCATTCTGGGAACCTCTCCTTTCACCTCCTGAACTCCCAAATCTTCTGCTGGATCAAATGCTAATAAATAACAACAACCATGATACTTTGGAAACTGTTTCTTTGCTTCTTTTCCCCTTCCAAATCCTTAATCTCTTGGCTCAAGGAGGGAAACCCTATTTGCACCGAAGTGACACCAAAACCTTCCCCTCCCCTTGGTCCCAAGGTGGTTTTTGCACAGCAATCCCAGCAGCTCTTTGCAGCCTGTGTGAGCTGACACATCTCTGGGCTGTTTTTATAAACTGGGCTGTTTTTATAGATGTTAAACCATTATTAAGAATTCACCATCCCTGGAACCCTGGGTTTGTTTTTTGATTTTTTTTAAGGAATAAATGTGGATCTCTCTTGTCTTCATTCTGAGCACCAACAAACTGCTAGCGTGGAGTTTTCTTTATTTTTTCTCCTCTGGGAATGTTTTTAAAGGGTCTAATTGTGTTTATTCAGTGAGTGATGGAATTTGTGGAAATGCTCAGCTCCAAATCAGAAGCAGCTCTTCCCAAAATATTTGGCAGAGTCCAGACACAGCCCTCGCCTCGCTGAACAGAAAGATTTATATTTAGGAATTAAGGTTTTAACAACAGCTCTTTCCTACCAGGGGCTTTTTATGATTCTTTTCTATGGCTGGAAATTACAGAACATATGCAGAGATTTCAGCAGGGGGAGGAAAAAAAAAAAGGGACAAATGGGCAGAATTAAATCTCAAAATGGCTTTGGGTCATTTTGCTGTGTCTGGGAAGTTCAGTGGTGGTGGAAAGAGCAGGACTGAGGTACCCCAGAATTTATGGCTCCCCTGTAATAGGTGGAAATAAAAAACTTTTTGCTGCAGGCCAGGGCTATCTACATGTCAGGAGCTTCTCTCTGTGGACTGTCAGATCTGTAGGAGAGCTCTTTGGAGGGTATTGCAAGATGGAGAAAAAAAAAATTAGAAATTAATGTTGGAAAAAGCTACAACAAATTTGCAGTCCAAAAATCATTTGTTAACTACTGGCAAATAAACTCGTGTCCAGCTGACAACTCTCAGGAGCAATTTGCCAAGAGAAAGGGAGGTTGTGCTGTGTAAAAGTGGAACATTTTTTATGTTCACATAAATAATGGGCTTATTTTAGGAGTAGTGTAACTGTGGTTTATGGGATTGTAGGAGTTGCCTTCAGTGGTTGGTAGAGAGTGCATTTCTGCCAGGGAAAAAGACAACAAAAAAGCAGAATGGCAAATAAAAGTGTAGCAATCAATACACATCTATGAATTGTTTCTGATGTTGATGGATCTGAACCCACTTCAGATGTGTGTAAGCAGAAAATCCATCTCAAACTGGTGAACTCCAGGTGTTTAACTGAGAACCTGGAAAACGAGCAGGAACTTCAAATCAGGGAATCACAGGAAATTTTGTAAAAGCCCAATAAAATAAAGTCTGACCATTCCCCAGCACTGCCAAGGCCACCACTGACCATGTCCCCAAGTGCCACATCCACAGGGCTTTAAATCCCTCCAGGGATGGGGACTCCACCCCTTCCCTGGGCTGGACAACCTTTCCATGAAGGAATTTTCCCTAAAATCCAATCTAAACCTCCCCTGGCCCAGCCTGAGGCCGTTCCCTCTCCTCCTGTCCCTGTTCCCTGGGAGCAGAGCCTGACCCCCCCGGTTGTCCCCTCCTGGCAGGAGCTGTGCAGAGCCACAAGGTCCCCCCTGAGCCTCCTTTGCTCCAGGCTCAGCCCCTTCCCAGCTCCCTCAGCTTTTCCTGCTTCTCCAGACCCTTCCCAGCTCTGTTCTGGACCCACTCCAGCCCCTCAATGTCCTTCTTATCATGAGGGTCCCAAAACTGAACACAGGAATTGAGGTGGGACCTCAGCAGTGCCCAAAACAATACTTAGGTCATTATTATTATTATTTTATTTTTAGGTTAAAAGCTTTCACTCTTCGTGCTGCCATGTGCTTTTACACATTTTCCATTTTTCTGGGCAGGTTATAAATGCCTGATTCTTTGTTAAAACACAATGCTCTTATCCAATCCTGTTTGTGCTTGTCTGAACATATTCCATTGTGGCAGAAATATTTCTTCTACAACTCAACACTCAATTTTTCTGATGTACTCAACCAGTACTGAAGGACAGCCTTGCCAGGCATTCCCAAATAAATCCTAATGAGCCCAGGAACAAATAATGATTAAAATGCAGGCTCTTGTGTCAGGAATTAGAGAATGCCATGGAAACCCTGGATGGGTGAGGTGCTAACGCCTCATTGCTCTCCTGCTGCCAGGTTTTGTTCTGTGGAGCGTGTCCTGCTCGGTCACTGTCACACCGAGTGACTTTGCCAGGTATCCCTTGATGGTTGTGTGCTCCACGGAAATGTTCAGTGTGGAAGGGCTGGGATTGTTCCTCAGCCCCTCCTCATCAGCCACTGAATGTCACAGCAAGGTCTGCAAGGTGTCACAGCTTGGAAATGGCTTTGCTGTGGCACAGAACTTGGAGCCTGCTGCTGGAAATGGGATTCCATCGATGCCTAAAGAGGCTGACCTGGAGCAGAGGTTAGAAGAGTTAAAGGAATAAAGTAGGGATTTACTGAAAGGCCTTTAAAGGCTACACTTGGGGCAGTGCAAGAGCCCGGCCGTGCCTCAGCCCAAGATGGACCCAAGATTGAGGCCTGGCCATGAGTTTTCACACTTTGGTAAGTTTTGGTCCATTTCCATATTGGGGTTAATTGTCCAATTCCACTTCCAGGTTATGCAGCCCCATCCTCCCAGATTGCTCTCCTCAGTTTGCCATTGTTTATATTTCTTGAGCCCAAAGCTGCACTGGTGTCCTTGATTTTCAGGCTGGGAAAGGATTGTTGTGTCTGACTGAGCTGTGAGGAGAACTTGCCAACACTTCATGTGAAGTTCAGAGTGACACATTAAGGCAGCACAGAATCAAAAAAATGTGAAAGCTAAAACTTAAGGCATCACATTGGGTAAATCATGGAATGTATCTTCAGGACATACAGACAATCAGGAATTATTT
>VWZP01010904.1:6858697-6896062 GCA_013396995.1 Dicaeum eximium | reverse complement strand
ATGCGCCCAGTAGGTGTCGGCTCGGCAGGCAGCAGCACTGCTGCGAGCTAAGCGACTGTACTTCACGCAACATGGAAGAACATAATGGGATGCCTGACTGTAGTGGGCTTTTCGACCTGAAGAACACAGCGGAAAGCGACCCTGATCCACTCACTACATTTTCTGTGAAAACACTGTTTGGATTTACAACTAAGTTTGAATCTACAGCTCCCGAAGAAGAAACAGTGCTTAAAGCATTTCAGCCTTTGCACGGCAGTATAAATACTCACGCTAACACCTGGCATGAGAGGAATGATAATGGATGTAATGAGGACTCAGAAAATCAGCGCAGTGTGGATAGTACCAGTGGCCAGGCTGACACAATGTCTAGCAGGCAAGCAGGCCTGGAGCTGGAGTTAGCTGACCAAAATGAATTACTTCTTCAGCATTTGAGGTTTGTTCAGACTTCTTTGTCTGAATCTGACAATGATGACAAGGATGCTATTCTTGTGCAAGGTACTTTGGTTCATACAACGAGTGACACGGAGTCGGACACAGAGAATAAGGACCTAGACACCGATGAGAACAATGCAAGCAAATATGGGCTAAAAAACGCTGCTTTGTCTGCTGAGGCCTCGGACTATAGCGATCAAAATAAGGAAGAATCAGAATCAGAAGGGCACAGCAACAGTGATGACACTGTGGATACAGATGACCTTGAGTTACACCCACCATTCTCTAAGCAGCTCCCAAAAGAGGTGGATGGTATTCTACAGTATGACTCCAGTGGAAAAGACAAAATGTTAATGGATGAGCAATTCACTCATCTGCTTGCTACAGGGGAATGCCCTCAAGAACTTTCAGATGAAGAACAAAGACCTTCCGTTGATAATATATCACTCCAAAAAACAGCACTGGCTGAAAAGACTTTCCAGCTGCCTGCTTTCTTCAGTGGACTACGTGTGAGGAAAAAGGGACTAACCACAGAAGATGGGGAAACTGTTACAGAAATTAAACCGAGGGAGAATGATTTAGCTCTGCTTAAATTACGACAGCCTGTTAAGAAATCCAGTATTGCATCAGGTTTGACCATTAAAAAAAAATCATCTGAACCTAAAGCAAACCCCACTTTCCTAGAACAACTCTCGCACTTGTTAAACATAGAGGTCTCCAAGAATGAAGATAGAACTGAGGACTCTGGTGAGGCATCTGGGGAGACCGAGGACAGTGATGAAGCTCAAGAGAACAAAGCCTCCAGCAAAAGAGAACCACGATTTCCCTCTGAGGAGATAAAATCAAGCCCTGCTGAATCTGCACTGGATGCCTTTAAAGCCTTATTCACGCGACCTCCCAAGAAAGAGACAACTGCAGATACTTCAGAGCTGGAAGCCCTAAAACGCAAAATGAGAAATGAAAAAGAGTCCTTGAAAGCTGTATTTGAAAGGTCAAAATCAAAACCTGGGGACGGACCATCAGACAAATCTGTAGGTTGAATTACTTTTTCTTCCTAAGATCTGGAAGTAGAAGGATTAAAAAAATAATTTCTTGTTTAAGTATTATTGGTGGGGACTTAAGATCAAAATGTCAGAATTGTTCTTCTTTTGGCACTCTCAAATTTTGGATTCTCAGCCAAGGAAATCTTGGGGCTAATTTGTCAGAATTTTTGATCATCTGCAGTTGAAGCAGAATTCAGCCACAACTGATGGTGACAGTAAAAGCCTCTCAATTAGAAGTGAGAACTTAAAAATCAGCTTCTGATTTAAAAAGATCTCTACATAACAGTTCTCCGTATGTTAATTATGGCTTTAAATCAGTTTGATGCTGCAGATATTTACTGTAATATTATTTAACAGTTTCTCAATCTCACTCTGTTGTCTTTCACTGAGTATTTAATTTTAAAAGTAGTATTTAATTTTATCTGTAGAAATAATTTTATGGTTAGAGTTAATACAAGAAGTTGTGGGTGATTTTCAGCTCAGTTTGTTCAAGACAGAACAGGAAGGTTGTTTTTTTTGTTGACATGCATATTTTGGGCTTCTCAAATATTGATAAGCATTTAACTTTATTCAGGTGTAACTTAGTGATTTTGATTAGATAACTCAAGTTTTTGGTTAATATAAGTGTTTGCAAGGTTAATGCTCTTAGGCATACAGAAATGTAGTTAGTGTATTAAGAAAAAAAACAACAATGCAATGTTTTCATACAATCATTAATGACTTTGCATGTGATTTGAACTCTTTAATTAAATGAGTAACCTTTGGGTTGGCATTCCCCCAACCCAAAGTTCTTACAGCCACATCTTTGGCAGATGTAATCAGCCCAGGAGACTCTTGTTGGCTGAAAGGGGAATTACTTGAAGGATTCCATTTTCAGGATTGGACCTTAAACCTGAAGCTACTTAAATTGCTTCTGTGTTGGTTATACTCTCTGTAAAATTTTTATTGTAACATAATATTAAAAAAAAAGAAGAAGTAAAAAGTCCTGGCCAACACTTGAGTAGACTGATAATACCAGTTTGTAGTAAATTACCTATGGGGAGGAGAAAACAGGTATTCATTGGCTGTGGAATGTACAGCAAGTGCAGTCTGTGTGTGCCCTTCCCATTCCTGCCTTGCTCCTTCCTTCCTGCTTACACCAGTCGCTGTGCTGGCGTCAGCATTCGTGTGGCTCACAGCAAACCTATTTGGGAAGCAGTCATCACACACAGTGAGGGAGGAGGCACAGGAGTCAGCAGGGGTGGCTTTTACAAATGTTTGCTTAATGTCCAGTTTAGTGCAAATCTGTATTTTCTCAGGGCAAAGCCAGAGTCTAAGGGTCTAGCCTGTCCTTTCCCTTGCTCCTGTGGGCCATTTTCATACAGGATTTCACTGTTGTTGCAGTTGTGTCTGTGCAGTTACTTGTAGTAGTGTGTTGTGAATCAGATTAGAGAAATATTGGAGATATTAAAAAAACACCAAACAAATCCCTCTGAATGTATGTTTGTTTAGTGGGTCGTTCCTCCTCCACCTCTTCCCCATTTAAAGAGTTATTTTAGCATTCCAGTTGACAGTGCAGTCCCATTAACTGCTGCAGCATTACTTTGATGTGGCAGTATTACCTGGTATGTGGACTGAGCAATCTGCTGGGGGTGGGGCAGGAATTTCATAAACTAGCTCTGCTTCCAGAAAATTATATTGTCAAATGATGTCTTAGGTGAATTGCTCTAATGTTTGCTTGTAAGAGGAGCCCACTGTGGAATATTTCACTCTGGAAGAAACATATAGGAAAAAAACCTAGCCTTTGTGACCACCTCTGTGGTTCACCAAAGGATAGACAGCTCTCCACAGTGATGTGAACAGTTTCAGCAAATCACTGCATGTCACATGCATTATGCTACTCTCCTCCTCAAAAATATTTTTCTACAGTGATTTGTGTCCCTTCCATCCAACTGAGCACTGTTTCAAAAATCAGTAGAATGAGACAGATAATCTTTCTGGAGCACATGTGTAGAGCTGAGCATGGCAGTTGCTGTTTGGAATCAATTGATATTGCAGACTTTAATTTTTCTCTTGCGTAATTTTAACAGCCTGACCTGAGTCCCTCAGAGCAAGATGACAAGACTCCAGGGAGACTCCAGACTGTCTGGCCGCCACCAAAAGCAAATCATGAAGAAGTAAAAGTGGGATTAAAGTACACAGAAGCAGGTAAAACAAAGAGGTGAAGCATTTGCAGAAAATAGTTTCTGACATTTTTAATCTTGTTTGATACAGAGATGGTGATAAGTCATGGTATTTTCTTATCTGGAAAAGCAGACTTGATGTTTCGTATGTGTGGTTTACTGCTACTTGTTAGTTTTGCATCTGATTTTTAAATGTAAATGGCTAAATATTATACAAACTTGCCTGTACAAATTCGTGAGGAAAGAAGTGGGTTTTTTTGATAAATTAGGTTATCTATTTCCAGTGGGATTTTGTTCAAAGGAGTGACAGATTGGTGAATGCGTGGAAATGTGACTGCCTTTTGTGATGCCTTGGTGCAGGGGACAGCCCCTTGCTGAGCTCTGGTCTGGCTGCAGATTTTCTTCAGGTACTGTCCAGAATGAAAACAACACCATTATTGCAACATGTGTATGAACAGAGGAATGCTCATATCCAGTCAGGCCACTTCTATAGCTAGCCACATATATTATCCTGTGCAAGTGTATGAAAGGATATGTCCAAAGTGCAATGCTAATTATCAGATAAGCGTCCCACAGAAAAATATTTCTTGAGTTTTTTTGTTATATAGATATTTACATAATATACTTACAAGGGAGAAAGGGATTATTTTAGCCACCACAAATCTGGTTCAAATTTATAATCTTGAATGTAAAAGTCCTTTATATTCAGAAGTTAACCATAAACTGAGGAATACTCTGAAATATTAAACTGAAAGACAATAGGCCATCTCTTCTTCAGGAACCTGGAGATTTTATAAAATACCAACTAGAAAGTATTAAATGGAACTAAAAAAAAAAAGCTTTTATACTACTTTGCTGTGAGAAATTGTTCTGGGTAATGCTGTGTGGTTCTTTCTAATTCCAGTGGATATCCATCTGACCTTGTATTTGAGAAGCAGTACTCCTATTTGTTCTGTCTACTGCTTTTTATTGTTTAGTTGTTTTCCCTATTTTTTTTCAGTTTTCTCTGCATTAATCTTTGTTTGTAAAGTGGGAATAAAACTGGAAGGGTAAAAGTGTTTGGAAGATTGAGAAATCTTGGCTTTGACAGAAACAATGTGGTTCTAATATACAGAATTGAATTTAATATATAGAATTGAATATATGGTGTATCTGATTGGTCTGAATTTGGGAGTCTATCACCAGGACAGGTATTCAGCTGTTTGCAAGTTGATGTTCCTCTTAGATTTTTATTTAAGCCTATGTGCTTACTATGTTTAATTTTACCCAAACAGATATTTTTCCTTCTAATGACTTTAATCATCTGTGGCAAAACATATGCTTAAATGAAGAAAGAAAACTGAATTAACAAAAGCTCCAGATTCTACTACTTGTAGAGAAATTAGGTCATCCTTTCTGGAAATTTGAATAGGAAAGACAGACTGGCTTAGAGCCCATGTAAATTGTTACTCTTGTTGCTGTGATATTTTGGGTGGCAGTGTCATCAACATGTTGATGGTTTGTTTGCTAAGTCAAATTTTTATAGACCAGATTCTGCAGTTCATTAGTTGCTCCAGCGTCTGGCAGAGGGATTTGAATGAAAACAAACCGCTGGTGATTCAGCTGGGATGAGATGTAAGCACTGCTTTTAAAAGAAATAGGCAAAGACTATGTTTGACTATGTTTGTTAAGACTTTGTTAAGACTGCAGTAAAGTTATAGGTGTGCCTCAGAGATTGGCAGGTTTGTTCCTTTCAGCTACTCAGGGATGCCCAGAAAGCAGTTCTAAGTTGCACATGGTGGATCACTTACACTGGCTGTTCTGAGGACTTGTGTGACTGTTTTAAAGCATTATGCACAGAAATTACAGAGTCTCCTACAAGTGAAGCAAGATACTGTTCATGAGTTGTGATGATACAGTTATAATAACAGGGTTTGTATTCTGTGTTGGTCTTATTGCTGGGGTTTGTGGGGTTTTTTACGAATATGAACATGGCAACACAGCAAAACTTCAAAATTCACAATCTTCCCTCTGACAGTAGCAGGTACCTTCAAAGTGCATGTGTATACTGGCATTTCCCCTCATGCCCCTTCTCATCCAAAATTCCCTTCCAGCCACCAATACTTTAGAAGCTTCTTGAGCCCCTTTTAAGAAGTGGTCTTCTTAAAAATAAGCTATAATGCAGGTTAATCATCTGCATTATTTAAATTGACTGGTCTAAACAAAAAACCCTATTTCTTATCTTAGTGTATTGTCCTGACTACTAAGATCAAATGAAAAATTCTTGATCTCAGAAAAGAGTCCAAAAATTGTGTGGCAAGGAAGTTTGTGATTCCAGTCATTCTCCACTGATGTTCCTGAATAGATGAATATCTGCATCATAAAAAATGCTGAAGTAGTTTGTTTTATTAAGTTTCAGTCAATCATTTATGTTAGTGGTTTAATTTCTGTGATTAAGGGTTTAATCTACCAAAACAATTGGAACGTATATAAAAACAATAATAAGATGAATTATTAGGTAAGTATTCATTTAGTACAGCTTGATTTTAGGCTTAGACAAAATATATCCAAATATATCCATTCACAATATATATCCATTCACATCCAAAGATAAATTTGTCAACATTCATCTTTGTACTTCTAACAGGGTACACAAATATGTACATATTTTATGAGGTAGCATGTTTGTTTTTTTCATTTGTCATGATAAAATAGGATTTAAGTAAGACTGAAAACTTGAAAGTTGGAATACAGTAATCTTTTTCACAGTTCTACACTGTCTTTGATTTATTTTCTTCATCACCATGCACTATGACAACTATGACAGGAAGGTAGGGATATTGAGAGAGAGTATTCCTGTCTTTTTGATCTTTTCTCACCTCCTTGTCATGTTTTTCCTCATTGTTCTTGTTGCCTAGTGGAAGCAAGAAATTCAGGCTTAATTTGGCCTACGCAGCAGACATTACAGTGACTCACAGCAGCTTGGAGGAGTAGCTAACTCCCTCCTGAGGCTCACAGTCTGGCTCGATGTGTGGGAAACCAACTGAAAAGCAAATGGACATAACAAGGAACACGTGTGTGAGTCTGACTAGGTCTTTTAGGAATATTAGAAGTGAAATAAGTTAGGGATACAGCTGAGCACCAGGTTTTTTCATGTATTCGAGGATTTTCATGCATTTTGGTGCATTTGATTTTTTTCATGCATAAAACTGCTTGTGCAGTCATAACACTGTCTCCTGCAGTATCTGAATCTTGAGTTGTTAATTTTGAATTGAATGGATGATGTTACAATATTTTGGTTTAACTTAGGTTTTCTTAATTCTTTGATGCATGTGTTTCCATAGAGCAAGTGACTGTGTTGTCAACTGTCTCTCTGTAATTAGCACAAGCTGTTTGCATGATTCTATGGAGAAACTGGAACTTCTTTGAAGTGTGTCTAAAACAGCTGAACTCCAGAAAGTCTGCAATACATTCATGTCCTGGAAGTCTAGAAGAAGGGTACTTTAATTTATAGTTACCAAAGTAGTCAAAGACATTTCTGTGGGTGTATTTTTGGTCCTAAATATCTGTTCCTGTGCTTTCATTCGGTTTTTTTGTTTGTTTGTTTGTCCTCCATAATTCTTGGAGAGACTTCCCACATTTTTAAGCATTAACTGTGTCAGAAGGGGAGGTATGTCATCCATTATGTGTGGTGAAAATATTTAGCCAGATAGAGGAGACAAATTCATGTCTATACTGAAGAAATTCACCTGTGGTATTACATCATATTGAGTCCACCTATAATGAATATCTCAACTACTGTGTGTGATTAGGTCAGCAATTGCAAACACATGACGGAGAAAAGGAGTTCAGACATGAGTTCTGGAGCTCCTGAAACTACTTCTTTTTGAAGAGCAGTCTCCAGATTAAGGTGGTATAGATATACAAATTCTGTTATTCCTGTTAACAATACCATTTCAGCCTTCAGGATCAAACTAGTTCTCTTATATACAAGAGAGAGTTTAGTCTTTCGTTTAGCAAAACAGAAATGTAAAAAGTAATGAGAGAGAGAAGTATTTGACATTCCATTTATGTTAAATAAAGCCACTTGGAAAATTAATTCATTTAGTGAGGTTTTTTCATTTTTTCATTCATTGTTTTTTTTTTAATTCAAATGTCTGTATTTAACATTCAAAAACCTAATTTTCTCACGGTCTGTTCATCGTCTTTAAATCTGCAGTGAGGTAATGCTCTCTCTATGGTGCCACAATTTCTAGAACAGTCTTTTATGATGTAAGCACAATTTTCAGCATAAATCAGAAAATCAGGAGGTGTCTGATAAAGATCGTATTTGACAAAAAATATCTGGGTAAATGGTGAATGAAATACAAAATAGTGGCAGAGGTTTATTGCTAAGTCTGAAATATATCAAATCCTTGATCCCCTATACTCTTAGTTCCCAGCAAGAAAATCACTTTATGGCCATGATGTAAATGCAGGGAATAACCAGTTTATGTGAGAGAAAGAGAGGCATAATGGTTGAAACAAAAGGATGAGAGATAAGAGCATGATTTCTTATCTTTCTTTAACATAAGCTTCCTTTGTGGCCTTGAACAGTTTGTGTTTGTCTTTAAAGAAAGACAATGTTTGATGTTAAGTGTCCTGAAGAAAGTTGTAACAGTGGCTCAGATGTGACCTCAGAGTGCATAAAGTTTTTGTAAATTATTTCACTACATTTTACTGATTTATTATGTAGCATGACAGGTGCATGTAATTCAGTGTTTCATAATGAGACAGATACATGTGTGTTTTTGAGAAGCTGAAGGTTTTATTACAAGCCAGATTTTGGTAGCCCTGCTGTATTCTAGAGTAAGAATGACATTTTTTCCCCTTACTTATTGATAGCTAAAGCTAGATTTAGAAGGTATTGGGCTAAGATTTACTTTGAAAGGGCTTACAAAAACCATGCTTAAAAACAATCAAGCAACAAAATATGCTTTGCTTTTTCCTCCCCACTTCAGCTGACACTATCATTCATACTGTGCCTCTTGAGACAGGAACAAAAACATAGGCACCTGTGGATGATTAATACTTGTTGTTAAGATGTTTGTTGTTCCATTTTCAGTCCTTTGGCTACTTTCTAGAATGGCTTCAGGAAGGTTTTGGGAACCTTTCCAAGTTTCAGTTTATCCATCCGTAAAATTAGGATAAGAATTCTGACCTATTTTTCAAGTCAAATTAAATTCCCTTTCTGTTTATAGGCTCTTAGCATTAGATAGAGGTGCAGAATAGGAAAGAATATTGACTTTTCAAACTTCAATCTTAAAAAAATAAAACCCAGACCAACCCCACAGTTACAGAATGGTAACTGTACCTAAGGCCATGGGATAAAATGTCCATGTCTTCCCATACACTGAGGATTATATTTTTACAGTGTGAGAGGGAAGAAGAGTTATGCTCCAGTTTTTCAGTAAAAATTGTGGCTTTATTTTTGTTATGCATACTCTCTGTAGAAATGTAGTAATTTTAGGAGACCTGTTGTTTTTGTGTCTGGGTGCATGTTCTGCAGCAGGTGCCTTACAAGGATGGGTTTTACAGCATCCAGAGCCATGTCTGGATACACACATATGTGTAGCCATGGATAGCAGCACACTTAAGAGCAACTTTAGTCCACTCGAAGTAGAAAGCTGATTTCTAAGTTTAATGTTTTCCTAGTTAGAAGATTAATCTGTTGCCTGAATTTAATGAAAGCAAATGGTGTGAATTATTTCTTTTACTGTAGTTTTGATCTTGAAATATAGACTGCACTATGCACCTGAGCGATCCAATTTTGAAAGACCCAAAACAGTCACAGGGTTTTATGAGATGATTCTTGTTATATAATTGAAACACAGTGAAAGAGCAATTGTGTAGACACAAGAATGATGACTTTGTATTTTATTTCCATGGTTCTGTTTTGAAATATATGAAGCCCTTTGTGTAACAGAAATGTCTGAGTTTTACTGAATTCCCTTTTCTGTTCTTCAGTCTCTCTGTTCACTCGTTATGATGCTTTCTGAAAAGTTGCACCTGCATTTAGAACTGCTTTTTGGATTTCTTTTTAGATAAATTCAGTATCAGCCCTGCCAAGTTTGCTCTCTCTGCTATGCCACAGACATGTACTCTGTAATAAATCTGTTCCTCATGTTTGCTGTTAAGAGTTACTTGTTTACCATATTGCATTAGTGAATGTGATCCTATAATAGATTGGTTTTGTAAATATGAAGTAGGATGTTTATTGAGAAAGAATTAGTGTTGAATGTCTCCAGCAGCAGTACCTCTAGTGTTGCCTTTCTGGCAGGGTGAAATGACAAGGGAAACTCTTCATCTCTGCTATCAGGTAAATGAGCTGTAACTGTAACCCCTCACAGCTGAGGAATGGTCAGGCAGATAAGGTACTCAGGTGACTGCTTCTGAATAGTGCTTTGTACTGCTTGGCAATCAGAAAGAGGAGTAACTGTTTTCCTCATTTCCATAACACCCGTCAAGGGGGTGCTGGTTTTTCCATAGGAAGCAGGTTTTTTGTGGATACAGTTCTATTATTCTTGGGGAATTCAGTGGCCATTGTGAAGATACTTCATGTCCTATAGTAGGTTTACTGTGCTGTCCTCTGTTATTTAAATATCTGGACAGTATTTGGATACTGGACTATTAGCTTGTTTTGGGCTGTTTATTTTCCACAAGTCCCTCGTCATTTGTCTCCTTTTCTCACGTCTGCCATATTTTCACCATACTGGAATTTTTAAGGTGCTGGGAATTTTTGAAATTTCAGGTTTGGAGGTTTCTTCCTTGTCTTAAAAATGAAATAAACAAAAACAAACAAACCAAAAAAACCCAAAACAAAACAAAAATTAAGCTGAAAGGAAGGATGTCTGCTCATTTCCCAGTCTGTGGATTTGGCATCCTTAGATGTAATGAATTATGGATCTGTAAAAGAGTTCAAGTGCAGTGGGAAGTAAAGAAGAGAGGATGGATAGGAGTAGATGAAATGGGGTTGAGGAAAGGAGGATTAGAATCATGTTTTAAAACAACATGCAATATTGTTTTATCCAATCCCCTATCCCTCAAAAATAGGTAATTTTGTGAATTTCTTTGAGCATAAATAAATTTTAATTTCCTAGTTATAAAAGGATGCTTAAATGCAGTTATGCTTTATAAAAACCAATCCAAGACTGAACAAATTAGATTTTGAAAGTTCCTTGTGTGTATTTTTATTGAAAGAAAAGCCTGAAAAATTGCTGATGTTTTATGACTGTAGAGCCTGGAGAAAGCCTGGAAGGTTGCATCAATACATCTGTAAAAATAAATAAAAAGTAATTTAAAAGGTGTAGCTGTGGTGAGTAGGTTCCCTTCTGACACCCGGTGGTTAAAGATGAGAACTACATAGGGAAATAGAAGAGGAAACAGACGCTGTAGTAAAGGGGAATATTGAAAATGGGACCAAGGGTTACCATGCAGAGAGAAAACATTAAGAAACCCTCACTATTCTGAAATGTAATGAATCAGTGCAATTATAAGTTAATGATTTTCTCTATACTACAGGGCGTGGTACATCTCAAGAAAGGTAGATTGCACTCAAGTTTTCCAGCTTTTGTTCTCTAATTACTTTTAAATTGTGTTAACATTATTTTGCATGTTTCCACACACCGACTTTAATATGTATGGCTTTTTAGAAAAATGAGTGTACTGACCAGAAGTGGCTGTATAGGTCATTTAACTTCAAAGCTTCTGCTTTCTACATGAAGTTTTGAGATTATGACAGAGAAGTTTCCAAAATTGCTGTGTAAAGTTTGAGTAACCCATCTACTTGAAATGTGAGTTATGGAGATTTCTGTGGGAAAGGTTTTCATGTAAGATTTTATTTAAAATTATTTAAGTAGGTGAGTTGGTTTGTTACCAAAGAAGAAAAGGTAATTCTTGCATAGTACAGTTGTGAACACAATAGAATAATACTGAATGATATTTGAATGTGTATACTTGCTTTTTGCAGCAGTTTTGAAGAATGAAAATTTCCCCTTGAAACATTGTGACCCACCCTGTCCTAGTATTTCTGGGGTTGTAGGTTGAATTTTCAGGTCACCAGATTGACCAGTGAATGCTTGTATCTTTTATTTTAGAAATGTTGGTGAAGAGTGCAGCACGCTCAGTATTATAAGATTTTCATGAGCTATATTGAGTATATTTGTAAACAGTGTCGTTGCTTTATGTGCAGACAAGTTCTGTGTGATCATAAAACAGAACATACAATTAGATATTTTGATAATGAAGATTGTGCAAAAATCCAAATTTTATTTCATGTTCAGTTCTTTATGCATTAGGAAAAGCATGCATGCTTTAGTGTATATTTTCTTTGCAAAACAGTGAAGCATGTCTCATAGTTTACTAATCATGAGGAATATTTTTTTGTTTTATGTTTTATTTCTGTCACCAGGTGGCATAATTTGTCTGTCATGTATGTCAGCAATATCAGTCACTGCTATTGCACAGTCTAAAACTTTTTTTTAAATGCATGTTTTGGAAATGAAAAGCAAAATGAGGAATTCTTGAAAGTGTTCCCACCCCAAACTTCTGCCTTCTAATCAGATTGTCTGGAATTAGTCTCTCAGAAAAGTCTAAGCTTTCTGATCTGCTTTGGTCTCCCTCCCTTACCACACAACATGAAAGTACAGTAATGAGTGAGCATGATTGTGATTTCCAATTGTAAGTCTTGAGGAATGAATAAAATTGGCATATGATATTCTGTGTATATATCAAGCTGAGAGCTTTATAGAAATATTTCCAAGTGTATTTGGTTTGCGTGGCCCTTTTTTGGCAGCGGGGGGTACTACAGAGGTGGTTTTCTTTTCATAGTGTTACTGCATGTGACCCATGGTTAACCGAGGAACATCCATGGGATATTTTTACATGGTAGAAATTTATTTAAGTACTTGCTGCTTGATTTTGGTTTTATTTGATAGGCAGTGCTAGTGTTTAGCAACACTTGAGAAATTTGGCAGTTCACAAGCAGTTCATAATTTTTTGCAAGACAAAATAATATAAGGGGAAGCTGAAAATACCAACTCAGTTATATATTTTTTAGTAATGAATGAAAAGCAGGGGGTGTGCAAGACTCCCTGCTAGAATACATAGCTAATGAGTGTAAAATACAAATTCCCTGAGTGAAGCTTAAATACAATCTTACTTATGCTTTTGTCTCTAGCTCACCTAAAGCTTTACAAGGAGGGACCACCAGGTGGGTGGAACAGTGTAATGTTGTCTGTCTGTGTCTAGTCTTTGGTCTATTTTGTTACCATAAAGGTGGTATTTGTCTTTCCTTAATGGAATCTAAGTGGTAAAGCCTAAGTCTGCTATATCTACCACTGTTTAGACCTAAAAATTTGCTAAGACTACAGAAGTTCTGTAATAGATCAGGAACTGTTTTCAGAATTCTAGCTTGTGGTACTTCAGTTTCAATGGCTGCCATCCCACTAAAATGAGCAGAATTAAGGTTAATTTCTTCTTAATCTCGTATTAGACATGTTATAATCTGCCAGGGGGTTTTTCTGGTTTTTTGGGTTTTTTTTGTGTTTTTTTTTTTTTTAATAAAGTCCTTGGGGCAAAGAATAGTGAAAATTAAAGTGATGATAGAGCTCAATATTAGAGTTATGGAAAGCTATTTGGACATACATTGATCCTTATTCAAAACGAGAGCACATGTAAGGCTGACAAAGAAATACAGTAAAATCCCACTGGCAATTGTGTGAGGGTTAATTAAATGCTAACTGATAATGTAATTAGTAATCATAGAATCATAGACTGTTAAGGGGTTGTAATGGACCTTATAGATCATCTAGTACCAACACCCCTACCACGGGCAGGGACGCCTCCCAGTAGTGAATCAGTAGGGATGTCTTTAGAAGGAAAAGGAGATTTCATTGTCCTCTAAGAAAAAGAATTAACTATATTAACCTGATTTTGGGAGTGTGTTTCACTTATAGTCCTTGCTATAAAGTGTCTTTGTCTGTTTTCTTGCTCAGTTTTGTACCCACCAAGAGCAGGACATGCAGAGCGTTGGCCATTTTTGGATTTTAAGTGAAGCTTAAGAATGACATTTGAACAAATGCTCATGACTCAGAAGCTCTTTTTAAGCAGCTCTTTTGAATTATCAAATTATAGAATCATAGAATAGTTTGGGTTGGAAGGGACCTTAAAGATCATCTTGTCCCAGCTCACCTGTCAGTGCCAGGGACATTTCCCACTAGACCAGGTAGCTCAATGTCTCATTCCACCTGACCTTGAACGCTGTCAGGGATGGCAGTTATTGCCAAAATATTTAATAACTAAATGAAGCTGAGTTGGAACTCATTTTGAAAGAGGAGTTTCTGATAATATTCCTCTTTTATCTACAATAACTTATCACTTCTGCAGTTGTTTGCTGAAGTAACTGACAAAACTGAATAAGACATGTTTCAAAGCATTTATATTTTTCTGTGTATGTTTATTCATTAGGTAATTTCCTGTCATCATGCTCTTCATAGAATTACAGAATAGCGATCTGCTGACTTAAAACTTTTTAAGGATTAAGATTTGTTTGATTTTTTCCTTGATCCTTTTTTGTAATTCAGTTAGGAATACTAGATGTTGGTGAGGATTCAGTGTGATTATCTTAGAAGATTTAAAACCAAACCTTATGACCAGGATAAACTCTTCTTATACTGTGTCACTGAAGAACTACTCCCTAATTCTACCATGAAACAGCATTTAGATGATGATGTGAGTAGACATTATATTTGCAACTGAAGAAATAAATCCAAAGTACTTTGAAGCCCTCCTGTTCCCTTTGAAGTTTCATAATGACCGTCCAATCATGTTTGTCACAGCTGCATGGATACTTCTTAGCAAATAAGACGGTGTTAAGACAATTGTGCATTAATTAAAGCAACTTGTATTGAAACTTGTTATAATTTCCCTGCACATGGTGTTAGCGATCTTAGGTTAGGAAGGTTACATTGTCTGTATAGACTGCCATTAAGTGGGCTTCTGGGCAGTCTGGTCTGATACACCTTCCTTCCTCACAATTCAGTTGCAAGCCTCATGTCCTAGTTTCATCCAGGACCCTAATGTTATTTGATGCCACCTTACATCATTGTTAGGGGTGGGGAGAAAGGCACTCTGGCTTCTGGTAAAAAAAGCATGGCAGGAGAGGGGAAGCCATGATGCATTGTTCATTGTCTCAGGGCCCAGGGGGAGCATTTTTGCATGTGAATCACCCTCTGTCTTGTTATACTTTTGTTATTCATGTTGTTGCCATTACTGTTAATTTTCTTATTTCATTGCTGTTTCCAGTGAACTGTTCATATCTCAACCTGAGATCTTCATTCTTGACATCTCCAATTCTCAACTCCATCCTGCTTCAGAGGGAAGTGAGAGGGAAAGTAGGAAAAAGAGAGCAGTGTGTCATTTGGGGGGCACCGAACTGGGGAGTACCTAAATCTCACTCAAAGTAGGCTCTTCCATACAGGACTCTGGTGGTGGTGCAGAGTTTTTGTAGAAATGCTTAGGTACTTAGAGTTAGAGGCCACTCGTGTTATTTACTGCCTGCTGGGAAACCAGGCAAGTGAGTAAGTTGTATTTGCCTGTCCCAAAAAAATCTCTCGTTTTCTCCCTTCATCCTAATGCAACAAATAAGTAGACAACATCTTAGAGTTGTTTGTGGAACAGAAGAAGAAAATCCTACCACTCATCTCTTCCTATGCAACTTCTTGAATACAGTTAACAATACTGATCATACAGATATATGGTTCAGATTTTGAAGATTATCTGAATTTGTAGCTAAAAGGATTAGAGGTGTACTTATTTGGGAATTCAGTGTGTTTTAAAGAAATGAGCTGAAATTAAACCATCCATTCAACATCCTTAGCACTTCAGTATTGTGACCCAGCTTTCGCTGTGGAAACCATAGTCCCAAATGGGCTCACAGAAATTATGGGTGTGTTACCTGGAGACCATGTTTATCCTAAAAGGTCAGGAAAAATAACGAAGCTGAGCAGTTGGGGCAGTAAGTATTGATGGACTTGTTAATATTCAGATAGGGAAAAGCCTATGAATGCTAGAATATTCTGCTGGTTTAGTTACTTGTTTTTTATGATTAGTAAGGGTAGATTTAAGCAGTCCTGTGTTATACATTTTATTTGCAAGATTAGCCTTCAGGGCCAAAATTTTAGAAAATGCCCTGCTTTAAAAATTAGCCCAATATATTGAATATCTCTTCCTTTGTTTCAATTTATTTTGTGTTTAAATATAAAACTCATGAAGTACAATAATTATTGAAAAGACTGTACTTCTTGTATAACTTAATTGGGATAAGCAGTTTTTCTGTATTGCATTACTTTTTTCCCCATATGTAGGTTTTGGTATCTGTCAACTTTCTGGGTTCCAGGTACTTTTTAATTTAAAAATTGCTATTCAAGAGAACATGAATAAAACTTTGTGGTGTCATACCTAAATACTCCTAATGTTCTCTGTGTATTTATACAGTTTTCGCTCTAGCAGATGTTGATGTCTAAAAGGGTGTAGGCATTTGTCCACTGTTTTACAATGCGTGGTACTCTACTGTTCCACACAGTAGATGTTTGTGATTCTATAACACATTCATGTCTGATGCTGTACAGCATTTTAAGCTCTTTGTTCACGTCGTGTCCATCTTCCTTATTCACCCATTTTTAATTGTTTGGGGTTGCTGCTTCAGTTTTTCCATTGTGCTTCAACAACAGTTCTTTTATCTGTTTGCATACTATGTTTGATGAAATTACAGGACACAGTTACTTCCTCCTTGCACTTGGTAGTTAGTTAAAACACAATTTTATTTCCTTCTTGCAGCCCATTACTTGGGTAGATGGTAATTCCAGCTTTAACTGGAATATGATAAGGAAAATAATGTATTTTCCTGATGGACCGGTATCATTTTAGTCAGTGTTATCTTTGAATGATCAATATTGACAACATACTTTAAAATCATAAAGCAGACTGATACCAAACACAACAGTTAGGGAAGGAAGGTTATCCTGTTTGCACTGGTTCTGTCTTGGCAATGTTCAATGCCAAAGTCATTTTTTTAAAATCAGATAAAATACTAATTAGAATTACTTTTTCCTGCAATTGCATGTAGGCAGAACCAGATATAGCATGACTGGAAGTTATGATAGTTTCTAATATTGGCTTTATCAATGGGCGGCAGAACAGGATCATGACAATTATGTAGTTCATCACTTCAAAAATTGTGTTTTATTTTTTCCCAGGCACCTTATGAGAACATACAGTTGAACAAGGAAATGTAAAATATATATGTTACTATTAAAAAACATTTAGCAAGCTATTCATTAGGAAAAAGGTAAAACAAAAACTGTATTAAAATAAAAATTTATATTAAAAACTAATGAGATAACAAGTTCATACCTAGAATAAAACAATAACATTGAACTGGAAAAGTAAGACTTGAGAATTTGCAGCTGATACAAAGTTAGTGTAAGTAGGGAAGACCTGAATGCAAATTTAGCATTCTCTCATCAGAATGTTATCTGCTGGCTGTGGCAAAACATGAGAGTAAATGGTAATTTAGGTTTCACAGTAATTAGTTTGTTTTTTATTTTGTTTACAATGAGTAATTGATTTATTTTTCCAAGAACAGCATAGGAAAAGGAAATTTTGTGTACTTTGCCAACTTGCAGATTATTTTCAAAAAATGTTTTAGTGAAATATTTTACAATGACATGGTATTATGTTGCTAAGTATTAGCAAATGTAGTAAATATTTGTTTAAGGCTTCTTAATGTATTTCTGCTTTATCTCACTATCTTAGAAAAAATGTTCAGTTTTATGAAAGTTTGCTTTAGCGTCCGTGGGTTATAATTACTGATTGCAGGTAGCATCAGGTTGCGAAAGCAAAGAATATGCCCAAGTGGGCAACAGCTTACATGATCTATTAAATTTTTCTTGGGATGGCATACTCCCAAAACAAAGGAAAAAGTAGTAATTTAGAAGTAATAAATGAAAACTGAGACTCTAGGCTGTTTGGAGTGGAATCTGTGCAATGTGATTGTTTACTTTTTTGCTTGAATGCCCTTTGTAAAGGAGTGACATTTTAAATTATTTTTTTGGTAACAAAATCCCAATTTGCATGTGGTCATTTTTTAGGATAGGAGCACTTAGCACTAGCAGTCTGATTTTTGTCTAATTTGTCTCAAAAGTCCTTAAGAGCAGTATCTGCTGAATTTATGCTCTACAGCCACTGTCTTCTCGCAGGCAGATTGGAGACCAGGCAAGTACCACAGAATATTTGTACAATCAGCCTTCTGTTACGTGTCATAATAAGAGAATTTAAAGCTTCAGCAAATTGACATTGAGGTGTTAGAGCGTGTCCAGGGCAACAAAGCTGATGAAGGATCTGGAATGTTAGTCCTGTGAGAAGCAGCCAATGGAGCTGGGGTTTAGTCGGGGGAAAAGGAGGCTCAGGGGAGACCTAACTGCTCATTACCTGAAAGAAGGTAATGGCTGGGGGTTGGTTTCTTTTCCCAGTCAAGTAGTGATAGGACAGGGTGAAATGGCCTCAAGTTTCCACCAGGGGAGGTTCAGTTTGGATATTAGGAAAGAATGGTTAAGCACTGAAACAGGTCACCGTCCCTGGAAGTATTCAAAAAATAAGTAGATGTGGCACTTCTTGATACCCTTTAATGGTCATGGAGATACTTGCTCAAAGGTTGGACTTGATCTTGGAGGTCTTTTCCAACCTTAGTGATTGTTTGATTTTATAAAAATGCAACCCCCCCAACATTGCACAAACTAGGTAAAGAGTCACCTTGTGGCACAACAATCAGCCTGGACCTGTAATGTAGGGTGTAAAAATGAGAGAGCCAGGTGGTGCAGGTGGTGTGAGCACACATTGAAACACAGGAATGTCTGGCTAACCATCAGGAAATGATTTCTCACTGTGAAGGTGATTGAGAAACTAGCACAGGTTGCCCAGAGAGGATAAGGAGGATGAAGATTCCTGAAAGAATTCAAAAGCCATTTGGACTTGTTCCAGTGCAAGCGGCTCTGGGAGAGGTGGGAGTGCAGAGCAGATGGCCTCCAGAGGCCCTTTCCAGCCTCAGCCATTCTGTGGTTTGTGATGAGAAGCTTCTCCCCCTGTCAGTCTGGAAGGTCCTTAAGGTAGGGCAGCACCGGGAAGTGGGAGGCGCTGCAGCTCAGCTGCAGCCTTGTGTCTGGGCTGGCGCTGAGAGCTGCCCTCAGGTGTTCATGTCTCTTAACTAACAAGGCCAAACGAGTTACAGTGATTATGTGAGAATCAGATTGGCTACACAGAGCCATATCAGATTTCTTAAACTCTGGCATGGTCAATTTTTAACCTAGACAAATCGCTCAGTGATACATTGGTTTTTCTGGATTTTATGTGTAGTCTACATGAATTATTTTTTGACTTAAATGGAATTTAAGAATTCAGTAGTTTATAAAGCCTGACTTATACTTTGTTCCCCATATAGTTCCTTCTGTTAAAATGTCATTATTGTTTATTTTTCTGTTTTGATTTTTACCACTCTAAGCAGCATCCCAACTCTACTGCATAATTAAAGTTTATTATTCTGTTGCCAATATGTTAAGGAAGTGATTTTTGGAATTACATGAATGAAATTATTCTTCCTAGTCAAATTCTTCAGCATTTTAATGATTCTGATTGCCATCTCTGTATACAGGTTATTTTCTTAAAATGTTAACTATCTGTGTACAGTTACACTAAATTAATGTGACCTCACAAAACGTAGAAAAGGAGTGGACCTGAGTTACTTTATATTATGGCAGACAATATAATTGTGATGTGATTTTCATTATAATGTCTTGAACAGAAAAATAGACATTTGCTTGAGAATTAAAGGACTTTACTGGATATCAGCTTCTATCCAACAGATAGTTTCTTCTGGTTAAAAATAATAAAATTAGAAGCTTATGCTGTTGAATGTCAGTTTATATCGTAGTAGACAATCTATTAAATCTGTTACAGTGTATCAGTTTATGATGCTCTTGCTTTTATGCAGTAGCAGTGTTTTAAGAAATTAGTTTTTATTATTAATTCTTATAACTTAGTACTTTCTAAGCATATTTTTAAGGAGTGAGTAAACAGTAAAAGAATTGCTACTCTCTGTCTTACTTCTGCTTTAGAACAAACCTTAAACAAACAATCTCTAGAACTAGTTTCAGAACTTTCAGCTAGAAGCAATGAAAAATGTGCCAACAATGACAAATACTTAATTGTTAAATTTTTTTTTAAATTTTTGTGCTGTTAGTTTTCATTCATAGGGGTTCTTCCATCATTCTCTAATTGCACAAACATTTGTGTTAAGATAAAAAAATAAGCAACAGAGGGTTGGGAATGGGTAGATGTGGTGAAAAATCTGCTTCAGGTGCTAGTGCAGATCTGTGTCATCATAGGTGAATTATGACACTCTTACCCAAATCTCAAAGAATTTTAATCACTGGGCAATCCCACATAGAAAGTAGATCTTTTGTTAAGATAGATCTGTATCCTTGTTAGCCAAACTAAGAACTGATTGTTAGGAGCATTTTCAAAGTCTGTTACTTGCTTCAGTTACCATGTGACCTTAAAGAGCTAACCTTCAAGTCAGGACGTTCACAGGGTTCGTGCCCTGCAATCCGAGTGCTTAAAGTGGCTGAGGTGCCAGAAGGGTCACAGCTTTTTCTGGGGACCTGAGGCAACTGTTTTAAGTCCTGTTTAAGTGAATGGATATGCAGAGCCTGTATCCAGAGGGAATATCAACCAGTCAAAGGAGTTAACATCAGAAAATCTAGAGGTTCATAGACCTAACCAGTTGTGATTCCAGCAGAGCAGTCAGGCAATTTTCCTATGCTCGAAAGCTCCAAGTAGAGACCTGTTAGAGGGCAAGGAGAAGTTTAGATAGATACTATAGCTAGCTGGAATCACCAAGGTTTTTATTTTATGCTGTGTAAAATATTGATTCATTTTCATTTTATGTATCAATTCAGCTGCTTGAATATAACTTCACCTGTGTTTGGAAAAAAATTGCTTTGCATTAAAACTTCCATGTCATGCAGATTTCAGGGTGATGATCAAGTTACCTTTTCTTTCCTCTTTCATTCATGTGCTCTGAAGAGAAAAAAGAAAAAGAAATTAAGAAGAACAGCTAAGCACTGGAATATTTCACTGATCTGGTACTTTGATCCGTACTTTGATACTTTAATGCTGTTTTGTTAGTTCTTCTGTTGAATGGATCATACAAACTCCTTAGTCTTAGAGACCACTGTCAGTAAAATTTAAATTCTTCTAGCTATGTTCAAACCTTGTTTAAATTAGGATTTAGTTGAGGAAACAGAAGCCAAGCTAGGAAACTGCAAACACACTTTTGGATAAATTTTGATTTGAAAGCAGATAGCAGTTGAACTTTGATCATCTAACAACAAACTCCAGTCACTTGTTTAGGAGGGCTGTAGCTTCTGGGCCAGTGTCTTACAAAAGACTCTCTTAACATCTCTTAAAGCCTTACACCAGTGTTTTGAAGGGGTTTCTGTTTCTTCATCTGGCCAAATGCAGTCATGGTACAGATTAGGGGAACCATAGTATTAGTGGTCCTAGAGGTGTGTTTGGTAAATCTGTGCCGTCACTAAACCTGTGTGATCAATGCCTGGCCTCCTCATTTCTTCACTGCTGATTTAAATTTCTCTGACTTTCAGTTTCATGCTTTCAGCATTTGGATTTTGTTATATTCTTGCTAAATGGCAGAACTATCCTGTATCTCATTCACAGTATTCTGTATTTAAACTCTGTAATTATGATTACACTCTTAATTAACTCTTCATAGGATAGAATTAAGAGAAAGAATTCTTTGTATCTCGCTGTTTGGTACTTTCTGAGATCTTCATTCGTATTTGTGATTGCTATTTTATCCAATTTGACTGTGTATAGAGATTGTATGTTTGAAGTTCCATTTAAATCACTGTATTTGATGCATGTTGTTTTAGAATTCAGATAAGGAGGTGTGTATGCATGCATGTGCTGTCAAAATATCCTATCAGTTCCATATTTATCTGCAAAATCAAGCAAAACTAAAGCTTGCTTTTCTTATTTCAGTCTGTCATATATTTTCCCCCATTTTCCCTTCTCAGCATGGAAGACCTCTGCTTTATCCTCTTCTCTCAGAAACACCATGGAAAATCTGGTCATGTGGTCTTAGAAAAAAATGCTAATTACTGTGTTCAGATTTTCTTTTCCATCACCACTGTAAAAGGTCATTTACTTGAGAGCCTACACCTGCATTCTGGACCCAGTGGTGTTGTATGAAATACTCTATGCGGAAGATGGCACATTGTTTTCTGACTCTAAGGGAATGTACTTTTTTTATTTCTACAGAGTACCAAGCTGCCATTCTGCATTTAAAGAGGGAACACAAAGAAGAAATTGAAACATTAAAGGTATACTTTTGTAATTATTTACTTTCTTTCCATCTAGTGCATATTACAGATTTAAGTGGTGCAAACATACGCTTTTTATCAAGTTTTAAGAATTTAATTCTTTGTTTCTAGAAGTCATTTTCAGTTGACTGCCAGCTCAGCTAAAAATCATTTGGTTAAGATCTATACCTGCACTCATAAATGGTGTCCAAAAGCAGTTTGATTTGTTTCCTCTTTGTTTTCTCCTTATTGTTGTTCTGTTAAATTCTTCCTGCTAACACAGCAGTGCAGTATTTTTGCATTGGCACTGGTGTTTAACTACTTACTCTTTCTCAGTGAAACATACTGCTGTAGAAGCAGTTTTCTGTAATTTTAACAGGAAAATAAGCATGTGTGAGACTTTCTGAAGTTTAGTATTGAGCACTTTATATTGATCTCTCCTCTTTTAAAGTGTAAACTTGACCAACTAGTTATCAAAATCAGAAACAACACAGTTTAAAATTAGAACTCACTTTCCCTTGGCCGAGGTAAGTGAAGTGAAATATTGCAAGAAGGTGTGTTTATCGTAAAAGCAGGAACTTAAATGGCAGTATAACTGAGTTTGGTGGTCACCCCTAGTTAAAATTAACAGCATCTTCCTTTTCTCACCAGTTATGATATATTCTTAAGTATAGCTGCACTGTGTTCTAATATGGGTTCATATGCTAAATTTTTAGTATACAGGTCATCAGTTACAAAACATTCAGTATTTCCTTTGTCATCATTAAGGCAAATAGAATGGAAAATAAACAGATTCGCTAACACAGGGATTCTGATAATCCAGTACATTGATAGATTATCTGTGTCATTAGGCAGATCACATTGTATAATGCAATGTATTGAAATTTACATTATAAAATTTCAATGGGAACATATAATGGGGGAGTAAAATGATGTCATGGTTTAAGGTAATAATCTGTTGCATTTTATTCTTCAAGGGTATAACAGAAAAATATGATGGTAGATATCCCAACTATGGGAAATTCTTGGGTTAAATCTGATTTTCTGCTATGCACTGAAGGAACCTACAGACAGAAATTTCTCTGAACCATCTGTCTGAAAACAGATCCAAATCCCATTTGTGGTGTTTATGAAGAAGGTTTGATTATCATACTTTTCTCTGCAAAAGGTTAGGAGTGAGACCCTTAGTCTTTGTTATTCCTATAAGGCCTAGAAAGATGCTAAGAAGTTATGGAAGGTATATATATGGGAAAGTTCTCAAAATATTTTTAAACTGTCTTCTGAAGGTGAAGGTAAGCAACATTATCTAGATTCTGTCCCTTGAAACCTGTATATAGTGGCTTATAAGTGAGTGATACTTTTATTCTTTAGCATTAGCAAGTGCCCTATGCTTTTGTTCTGTTTCTTTTTGTAGATTTTCTTCCCTTGAGTATGGGAACAGGAATTCCAGATTGTTTTTAATTCTTCAGTATTTGTTATCATTGTGTTTATTTCCTGTAAACTTTATACAGAATACCCAGAGTGCAGCCAGGACTTTACCCATTCCACTAGTTTGTGGGGGTTGGTGCTGAATCTGTGAGACTCAGGTTGCAATGAATGTAGCAGCCTTGAAAGATGCACAACAATCACTGGGTAGGGAGGGCAAATGACTGTACTGTATTTTATTTTGCCATCTTCATGTTATCACCAAAACTTGAAGCTCTGTTCCTTTTTTTGATGTCATTTGAAATCGGTTTTTGTCATGTAGTGTGTATACTTACTATGATTCCAACTTTTATTATCACCAAGTCAATTATTTATGAATCTGTACCATCTCTTGTTTCATAACAATCTGCATAACACGTAACTCTTGAAGAGTTAATTAATGTATATAATTCAGCTGAATCATCCACATGAAAAGGGTAATGAATCATCCATGTCTGAAAAGGGTGATGCTGTTGCTGCATTCAAGGGATTTCTTGAGTTTTTCGCTTAATATTTACAAAATACTGAATAATACAGTTTAAAGGCATGGAACGATTTCTGTTCTGTAAAGTGTTTTGCTTTCCCTCTCTTGCCACTAGATGTCAGCTGAGTCTTTCAGAAGAAGTCCCCAAAAGCATGAGCAGGTTTCACACTTCCTTCTTAACTGAGTGTGGTGACATCCTGCCCACTGTTTGTGTATCTGTTTTAGTTTTAGGTCAGAAATTATCTTGCACATTATGAAACTAAAATTGAAGTTGCTCAGTTGATAAGTTGTAGCTGTCAACACCCTCATAGTGTTTGTCCAGCAGAACCAAATCTTGAGTATCTAATAACCAACTAAGTAGATGACAACAACATAAATCAAAATAATGTAAATGGACTCCTGACTTCTGAAAGAAAGGAATTTACTTTAAGGCAATATTCTGTCTGCAGTGTTTAATATTTAATCCAACACAAGGGTGCACCATACTTTGTTTTCCTGTAAGTTAAATTGATAAAATGAGTAAAAATTTAATTTTTCCCTAATGTCTCCTTGTTCCCTTTAGAACAAAGCTACCAAATATACCTTCATCTTTAGTTTAGTGGGAGTTTAATACTGCTTTTTGAAGATGGAGGGAAAGTCCTTAGCTGTCCTGTACCCTATCCATGGGTGTTTTGCTCTGATACAGGTTGTTGGGCTTCCACCAGCTCACTAGATCTTTTATATATTTCCAAACTGAGAATATTAGTGTCTTCAGGTTTTTATATTACATATTAGTATTACATAATGCATGTCATATATAATACCGTGTAAGAAATATTAATGGGTATTTGATAAAAAATTACCTGTAGCTAGCTTATAAATTATTCAGTAAATGTTATATAATAAAATCCTGGTTTTACATCTCTTAAAATATCTCCTTACAAATTTTAGAAATAAATACCTGTATAGTCGCAACTATCTATAGTTGCACAGTTATAAACATATTACTGAAACTTAAGGAACAGTGCATGGTCATGCAGTTGGTATAAAGCTGCCCGTGACATTGCGAAAGAGCAAGCTGGCCTCATTTAGGGAAGAATGTATCATGAGGTGTTCATAGTGACCTTTGTGGCCTCCATGGTAATGCTTGCATTTTTGCTTTTTTTGTGAAGGTTCCAAGAGCTGAAATGTAGAAGTGGGTAGAAAGTAATTTCCTTTTCACAGAAGAACTTCCTTAACTTTGAAAAGTATTTCATATCATAAATTGAGATTAAAGACCAGTGCCTCAAAGTGCCCCAGAAAACATTGAAAAATGTGGAAGAAAAAGGAATGTGAAAGGAAAAGTCATAGCACCAGTCAAAATTATCTGATAATTTAAAGATCATTTATTTTTATTTTGTACTGAGACCACAAAGGTATAAAAACATTTAAGGTTTTATTAAGTAATAAAGCTCTAGCTCTATAATGACCATTTAATTCTATTACAAATCTGTTTTTTCATTTCCAATACTTCCTAAATCCTTTCTTGTCTCTTTGTCTTTTCACCTTCCCATTTATTTTCCCTCATGGTCAGAATGCTTCCATTTATGAATGCTTCCATTGCTCTTTAATTATAGCATGAGTATAACAAAAGGTGCTGCTTATCTCTGCAACATTTTGGAATTTTGAATTCAGCTGTGGGAGGCAATTGTGAATAGTATTGAAAGTTCTTGTATGGCAGAATGCTTATCAAAATATCTCCTTATAGAAGTGGGTGATTTCAGTTTTATTTCAGCAATTTAAAATGTCTTTTACTTGGATGTAAAAGTACAATTTCATTTTAGCTTCAGAGCGTACATCACAAATTGGATGTTTTAACACCAAATCAAAACATTTTACAATGTTTTAATTTGCCTAAATCTTCTTTTTCTATAGATAGACTATTACAACAAACTGGAATACTTTTGAGCGGATTAAATTAAAAGAAATCTGACCTGGATGCTCTTAGAGGATTTTTACTATTCCTTTCTGGAGAAAAATAATTTTTCCCCCTCAGTTTTGTGTTTACATATGTGAATTCTTGCATGGGATAGGGATATCATGATTTTTGAGAAGTCACTATGCTTTGAAATCTATTACTAAAATTTGGGGTCCAATGATGAATAGTTTTGAAAGCTTTGATACGCCACAGTACTTATAAACCCAAAACTTTTTAATACATGTGGATATATGCTGCCTTTTTTGGTATTAAGATTTTGCTTCAGGATGCTGAGATTGTTGTTTTTAACTTTTACAAGATTAAATGCATCCATAAGGTGGCCGGCAGCTTTGAGTGTTCTCTGTTGTATTTTTGTTTTCCAGCATGCACATAGAGCAGAAAATCTGTATCATGTATGCTTCTCTCTCTGGTGGAGCTGCAGCTCAAAGGAGCAGCCAAGGTCAGCAAGGGTTTATTAGTCAGCCTTTCCTAATGAGCTGTTCAGGCTTTTCAGCATTTCCATGTGGTGAACTGATGAAGGTCTCCCAGCTTGTGGTTAATTATTGATACTAATCTTGCCTAACTTGAAATGTTTCAGTCTTTCAGCTGCTAAATGTATGGTTACACCACTGTGGGTGAACCGTGTGCCTTTATGAATCTTCTTCTTGGTTTCTTTGTCCTCTTGGAGGAATTCTCCCTGAGCACTGCAGAGCCTCTCTGCAATGCAAGAGAGGAAAAAATGTAACGACTGAAAAAAGCATAAAAGTTATGAGAAAAAAAAGACTGAACTCCTATGTAATTGTATTAAAATACCAATTTCAGAACTCCTAAGGCTCCCAGACAATGGCAGCAACATTATCTTTAAAGTTTGCCTTTCCTAAAATAGTAAAATCCCAGCAGGAAAACAAAAATCTTCCTGTAAAGATTTGCATAGCCAGTGCTAGAGAAGGTAAAGTTGCAGACTAGGGAACAAAGGACAGGAGCAATAAAACAGTAACTTTCTGCAGCAAGCAGCACTTAATCTCTTTGGAACCACTTGACAATTCCATCTTCATTCAGGAAGGAAGCTTGGAATGATTCTTCATGTTGTGTGAAGATATTCCCTAGTTAGTTAATATTTTAAAAATTTGCACATTACAATTTCTGTATCCAAATCATACTCTATAATAATTATTGATGACATTTTAAGCATCCCTGCTGTGCTCTGATACTTGGAGTAAACAAAATTTTCCTGTTCTTCTCCATTGACTTCCCATTTGTCACATTTTTGATGCAATGTATGCTTTTCATCCTTATTGTCCTTTAACAATATGTATACATTGTTAATATTTTCTTATCAGATAGCTTGAAGATTATTCTTTCATTGTGTTGAGGGGTTTTTTTCAATATGGCCACTTGCCATATTGCCGTTCTGTTATTTTCAGTGCTGTGAAATTTTGCTGTGAGACTTGGATTGTTTAAACTTCATGTCAGCTGCAGAATGCTGTTAATTCCACATGTTGATCCAAGGATTCTCTTGTTTATTTAAGAAGTTACCACAGACCATATTCCCTATATTGAAAACAGTGAAAATATCTTTAACTCTATTTCAGCACATGTACATGTTCCTAGTTAAAATCAGTACCTAGTTAAAATGTGCATAGAGCAGGGCAATTTATAGCATTAAATCTTCAGCAAGACTGAGTTCCTGCTCAAATTTAGACACATTACAAAACATTCTGCTTAGTTAGGGCTAAAACAGAACTTAACATTCATTATAATCTGCTGCATTTTTCATACTTTGTGAAAGTTAATTTATCCCGTCACCTTGCCTTGAATAAATATGTTATGTACTCAGGAGAATGAAGTAGAGCACACACTTTAAACAAGAGGACATTTTGTTTTCACAGATATTGAAGATCTCTGTAACATAAGAACAATTGTGTACAACAGAAATTAATTGAAGTGTCATCATGGAATTATAAAAGCCATTAAAAATTAAGTAGTATCAAAGTTACCATTCTGATTTTGAAAACATGTACCCCGTGCTTTCTTGCCAAAATTATCTGCACTTTGAAATTTACTACACTGGATGTTTGTTTAAATATAGTCGTTGTAAGGCATTTTTTCTGAATGAAATACTTAATATTCTGTTATAGAAAAATTCTGGTTCTAATATTCCTGGTTTTAACAGGAACAGGGACAAGTTAGTCAAGGATGAACATTTTGCTGATAAGGGAGAATCTGTCTGAAATTGGAGGTCAAAAATTTTGAAATAAAACTATTTTTTCTCGTGTTCTATAGAGACCTGATTTTAGCAGCTTTTGACTTTGCAAATCTGGTGATCACTGATTACATCTTCTGGTGTTGAACAAACTTTCAGTTGCCATTGCCACAAAGCCACCAAAGTTGTTATAAAATAACACTGGGTCAAAACTAAGTTCCACTGATTAACAGTTGACACAAGGTACTCTTTATTAGGTGGGGATCACCCTTCAGAGGATGCTTTCAAAATGAAAGTCTGTCTCCTGACCACATTACTGATGGTCAGGCAATGAAAGAAAACCCACTGGAAAGCAAAGCTGACAGCAAGAGCTGGACATATGTTTGGAGATGTGAAAGGTACAATTTCAGGTAAAAAACAGTGAGTAGAGATACTAGGACTGGCAGTCCTTATAGCATACACTACACTTGAGACACTACAGTGGCAAGATGAAGGGTAAAAGAGGTAGCCTGGAAATTAGGGCAGAAAACAGTAGGAGATAGATTGCAAACACTTGGGTTGGGGCATCACAGTACAAGTTTTACTTCTGTGTGGGCAATATTCTCCACAATATGTGTCCTAGAATGAATACAGTCCATTCAGTATTTGATTTTATTTTTTGTTGGTCAGTGAGCAATACCCTCCCTTGTTTATTAGTCAAGATTTGATCTGAATATAGTAATTTCATTACAGTTTCTTCTGCTGTCATAAGTTTTAATTTTAGGATGTTTAAGTATAAACTGGACTTTACAATATGCATTACAATAGGAATATAATCTTGTTATTCACAGACCTAAGGTTTAACAGGTTTATTGGGATGCTTATGTTTTTTGCATAAATGTTCAGTCACAGTTCATTTTTAACTTACTTTGCAACTATAGAGTCCCAGAGTCTCAAGATAGTTTTTTGTAAAAGAAGGTGTATCATTGGTGACTACTTGAGGAATACTGACTAAAATGACCTGTGACTCATCTTGCAGGAGTTTTGCAGTTTGAGCAAGTGTAGAATCTGTTTTTCCAGGTCAGCATTATCATGCTTTTACTATACTGGTGTAGTGTCTCTTTCTGAGCGTCCACACTTTGTTCTTACATACCTTTCAACTTCAGCACACACAATGCAGAAGTCTTAAAAGTTTGCTGCTTTTTATTACTGAATTGTTAACTTTTGTCTGGAATATCTCCCATCATGTTCACTGAATGAGATACTGGTTCTGTTGATAAGAAAGTTTCTGTATAGCTGCACAACATGGAAACATTGATGGGAAGGGATAAAATTAAGATTGTTCTGATTGCTCCCTTTTGAGTAATTGATCAAGGCTGTTTTTTCTGAGACATTTTCCTATGCAATATTTTCGTCAAATTCTATAATGGGAATGTCTAGAGTAGTGTGGTGATGCATAATTAGCATGCAGTATATGTTAGTTTAAAGTAGGTATGTCTTTTACATAGAGTCATTTCCATAATTGATGTTACACTTTATCCATGTAGAATCTCTTTTTGTTGTTTTGATTGCACATGAGAACACTATTTTGGTGGAGAGGCTAATCATCTCTAAAAATTCTCAGAACTTTTAGACAAAAGTTATGTTCATTATGAAGAATGAAAACTGTTAGTTTCTAAAAGTGTAGAGTTACTTTTTTTTATTCTCATGGCACTATTTGGCTGAGTAATTCCTGTTGAGAAGTATTCATTGTTGTTCATTTTCCTTCTATAGATATGTAACTTTATCTTTGGTTACTGTTTTCCGCGTGCTTTACTAATAATGCTTTTTGCTTCAGCTTTTACTTAATCCAAATAATTGGTTGCAACTTAGCAACATATATATTTGCTTTCCTATATAGTTACAAAGCTTTGTTATAATGGCTGATCTTGTGGCCTGCTTGCCAAAGAAATTAGTTCTTTATATGGTGAAGCAATGTTGACAGTAAACTCTCCTTTCCATCCCCTCCCTGAAAGAAAAGGAAGAAAAGCGAAGAAAAACAAGGTTGCATTACAATTCTGGCAACATCAGCCACACTAATAAAATCAAATTCAATGTTGGTTTACGACTTTGAATTTATGTGACTGCACAGGATCAAAGGATTTGTATCCCACTGGACTGCAAGGTCTATAGTTCATGGCAAAAAACCTCATCAAAAAGAACATTTTAGTAGTAGGGCTTTTCATTTTAATCAGCCACAGTAATAAAAAAGCTGTTAGGTGTCCAAAAACATTCTCCCAAGATCAGAGACAACTTGCTCTCTACTACAATCAGTTTTCTTATTGGATCCATACTGCCTCTGTAGTTTTTGTCACTGAAACTTCATCTTCAACTTGTTTTCAGCCATTTTTTTTGGACTTTTTTCACATTTTACATGCCAAATGTAAATACGCCACATCATCACGTAATTTCCCTGGCAACTGAGAAATACTGTAACTTACCTCAAATAAATTATCATAAAAACAAATAATTAATATAGAATTTTTATCATCAGTCTACATTTTTACATATTGTATTTTAAAGTATTTTATTAGCAATATTCAGGGTATTTTTTCCTCATTGCATATAATCTGAACACCACCACGGAGAATAGGTATTAGTATTTTTAAATCTATGCACACACAGTAACTGAGGCTGTCCTAAAACTATGTTAGCAGCTGCAAGTGAGAAGCAGAGAAGGATAGTAACTGCAAAGTTTGTGATAGAAAAGGAACGTTTGCATTTTATATGTTAACTGGTCATGGTCCTAGTTCAACAAAAGTTTGCAATTGATTTTTAGCTTATGGTGTGGTTTCATACTTTGATTAGCTTCGCCTCAGAGAAATCGCACACAATATATCATTTACATTTATTGGTGTGTTGCATGCATAGTCACCTCATTCCATTTTGCAAAATTTAAATGTTTAGCAGAGTTTAACAATATTTAGAGATTTTGCCAATTAAATTGTCCACAAAATTACGTTTTCCTAGAAATGTATAGGTTGGTCTCAATTAGCTGGATGCCCATTTTTACATATTATGTAGGATTTATTTTTCCTAGCATAAGCTGTCTTACATTTAGGAAGAATCAACACATAGTCACTTTCTATAAGGATTGTTCACTTTTGAATGGTGTGACAGGTAGCTGCTACTTTTTGGCAAATTCTAGTGGGTGTGGTATTCCATTCTCTGGGAATTCACTGCTGCCTGAGATACATGCAGGCTTAAAGTGGTTTTTGTCAGTTGAGTATTTTCATGGGTTTATTATTTTTAAAAACATTCATTCAAATGAATAACTTTAGCATTGGTGGGAATTTTATAGGTTAGCTATTGAACATTTAAAATCAACATAAAATGTTATATTATCTATTGTTAATATTTATTTATTAATAACATGAAATTTACCCCTTTAAGCATATGTTGTTAACAGTTGGCTGTATTAAGTATTATTTCATCTAGTTTTTTTATCATTTGTCTTAAGAAATGACATTGTTTTAGCAAATGTGCCTGTGGTAAGAAGTTAGTGAATCCAAGGCATTAAAAATTTTCTGTTTGATATAAATCAAGAAGAATTTAGATTCCAGTGAGATTTCTGTGTAGGCAAAGAGATTCCACAGTAGAGTACATCACTTACTGGGTAGTGAACCGGACATAATAGGATCCATAAATGTGGAGTGTGCTGTGGAATACAATAAACATCATAGAGGTATTTTTTCATCTATTTGGATTCATAATGTTTGTAGGATCTTGAAAGACTACCAAGAAATTTCAAGGGCATATCAAGGGCTCTATCTGATTATTTCATTAGAAGTTATAGAGGAGTTATTTACCCTTTTTAAGTGGGTTGATCTGAGTAAAGTGACATATATGTAGGACAGCTGTAGAAAAAGAACTGGAGATGAACTGTTGTGAGCAATGTGTTGTATAACAAAGTTCTCCAAGTGATTTAATCTGTGTAATCCCTAATAGTTAGATGGTAGTTCTAAACCATGAAAGGACTGAAGGAAGGATGTGTGTATGTGCAGGAAGCAATACCTAGATTCATGTTACTTGACAGAAACATTTACAGAGCAGACACAAGGTAATAAGGATGAGGAATGCAAACTTCATGGCAACCTGGACATCACTTTGTAAAGAGCATGGAAAAGAGCACAGAACGATAAGAGATAATGGAAGGCCCACAAAAAGCAGCAAGAGAAGATGCTGGAGCTTAAAAGAATATAGGACTTTCTGCAGCCCATAATGCAAGGGGCAGTTTGTATCATGTACAGAATAGTCTCTTAAAATACATGGTCCTGGTCAGAAAATATCTAGAGTGTCCTTGTCTCATAGATTTGCTTTGCATTGCTGTTCATATTCTTTGGATAGTGATAAAAATGGGAGTGTGTTTGTTACCTTGTACTTAGGTCACTGGAAACTTATCTCTAGTGAGAAAGAATCAGAATCCCAGAGTCACAGAGTATGCTGAGCTGTAGGGATCCATGAGGGTCATCAGATCCAGCTCCTGGCCCTGGCTAGGGCACCCAAGGGTCACTCCCTGTGCCTGATTCAATTCCTGTTCCCACTGTATTCCACTGTCAGCCTTTGGCCAGTTTATTTGTACATACTCAGTCTAGTAGATCTGTAAGGACAAGGAATAGGAAATAGCCGGGGGTTTTGTTTGTTTGTCTTTTGTCCCAACTACTTTTGGTACATTTCCTCTATGAAGCTATGTATTTATTATTTTTAAATTGGGAAGAGAATTGGACTCTGTAAGCATTGGCTACATTAAAATGTAAAGATCTGTGATTGTTTGAGAATGTTCAGTCATTACTTTTTTATTGTGAGGTATAAGAACAATTCTTCCTGTGTGCCCTTGACAGTGATGATATACCATATGTAACTGTTATGTTTGTTGAGGTATTTGTTAGAGAGGAATTTTGATTTTTATGTAAACTGGCATGGGTTTAACTTTTTTTTTCCCTGTGGAGAAATTCTTTGCTAAATCTCTTGTTAAATCTCTTGATTGTTGTTAAAATTTAAAACAAATGTATGTTTTTTCAAGGACAGAGATTCAACAAAAAATAGCTTCTTTTCTTTTGTAAACACAATAGAAGAATAAAAAAGTGTTGAACTCTTCCAAAAACTGAAGATTAAATTACTTAGAATGAACAAAACCAAGTTAGAGGCTCTCTCTGAAAAATTTGCTTTTCCTCTCTTTTCTGTGCACACTGCTTTGATGGCTAAAATGCTATTAAGAAAAAAAGCTGTTAAGTATATAAAAAAAGCTTTTCATTGGAAACTCAGTAGTTCTTTTTTTTTCCTTTTTTTTTTTTTCTTTTTCCTTTTTTTAATATCCTCCTCTCCAGAACATATCCACATCTACTAACTATATCCCTGGATACTTTGTGTCTTCTTTGTTCCCACTTTTTTTTATTTTCATGGCTTGGCATAAGTAACTAATTAAATGTAACAATCACTGTATAAAAGTCAGAGAAGGGAATAAAATCGAGCTCACTTTCTCCCTAATATGTTATTTTTCCACTCTAATTAGAGTAAAAACTTGTAAAAGTGTGTGCTTCTCAGTTAAAGAAGAGGTCTGTCTCTGATACACCTAGAACAGCTTTGTTCATTAAATATGTGTCATTTTTACACAGTCACTTTTCAGAGTAGAATTACACTGTAAACACGAGTGAAAAAGTATTAGGCATTGACAGTGGAGCATGAACTTGCTAGCTTCAAAGCAAAAGTGCCTGCTCTGAACAGTGTTTTAGAGAACTTTCTTTTATGATTTACTGTTAAAATTCTCAGGATTTTTAAACATTTATGGTGCAAATAAGTCTGAAAATAGGTTAACAACTGTTTTTTGAATTTATATTGCTGTAGAAATTTATACTTTCCTTGTGTTCATACATACAAATTGTTCTACAGCTTTTCATATCAGAGCAGTTCTGCGTCATGGTTAAAAAGTTTTTGTTCACATAAAATCACATTATATAATGCAGTGAAACAACAACAGCTATACTTCAGTTGATTGCATTTAATTGACTGTAATTTACTATATTAACTGTATTAAATGAGACTGTAATTTTTCTCTTACCTATCAGAGCACAGACAAAAGCTGTCTCATTGGTACTGAGATCTGTCCGTGTCAATCCACATTATCATTTCAAGGACATTTAGACAACTTGTTGCTTACATGAATGAGAGGATTTAGTCCTTTGCTTTTGTAATTAATTTATGATTTAACATCTGATACTGTAATGGTTAATGGCAGTATTGTACATTGATTCAATATTTGGAATTTTGCTTCCTTGAGCATATGCTTCATCATTTCATGGGTCACATGGGACCAAGGCTGAGTTGTTGGCATTGTCAGAAAATATAATTTGCCTTTTTTCTCTGTGTTGTGTCAAGTCACTTAGCAGGTGCCAAAAGGAGGTCACTGGAGACATACACCAGAGGGGTGGGTGTAAAGAGAGAAAACAGAAAGACACTGGAAAGTCAATCCAAGAACTCCTGTTGCTTTCCAGGTTACAGTGTATTAGTATTTTTGGATATTTACATAATCCTCATATCATATATCATGTCTTTTAGTAAAGAGAGCTTTTTTTTTTAGGGATGACTTTTATTTTACCCATTAACAGAAGTAATTTTTTAGGAAGAGGGTAACACAGGCCTTCTAAGCTTAAATATAAATGTCTGTGTTCAAGGGATCTGAGAGTTAGCTGGGATCACTTGCTTGGTCAACTGATTTTACCCAAGGAGAATGGATCATGTCCATTTCAGTGGCAGATACCAGACAAATCTCGACAAATGAACTGATTTGTGCAGTAAAACTGCACTAGTGAGGCTTGAAAAGCAAAACAGGCAAGAACCTTCTTTACTCAGAATCAGAGGTGCAAAAAAGCCTGCATTCCAAGACATTTTATCAAGAATGATAGGCAGAACTGCCTGTTTATTCAGCCTCTTCAAAATGGATATTGTGTGGAAGCAGAGAGCCATGGAAGAAAGGAAGAGGTACATTAGCTGGGAAGGCTAGTTTTAGAATTCAGAATAGAAAAGGGCATTTGACAATACTCAAGCTGAATCATGTCTTGCAAAGGAAATTTAAGGGTTCACTGAAAGTATTTTTCAGCAATGGAAACTGAAGAAACTAAGGAAACAAGGGGAGCATTATCCAATAAGGGTGAGGTGGAGACAAAAGGCATTGTTGGTAGAACCTCGAAAATTAAGACCAAATGAGCTGCCCCGAATTTCAGTAGCAGTGATCATGAACACAGGGACATTTAAGAATTTCTCTTAAACTAAAAAAACACACAGCTTTTATTACTGAATAAAGCACAAAGATTACTTTTTTTCATATGAGAATTCTTTTTATCCTAATACAGGGCTGACTCAATCAGTCTGTGATGTGCTGTCCTTTGCAGATCCTTTTCCCTTAGAATTGCCATACCACTGATCTATCCCTTCTGTGCCTGTGTACACTGCAGCTCTCTTTCTTCAACTGTAGCATGTATTTTCAGGCTGTTTCCTTGTCCGATAAAATCATTGTGAATTATGAATTTTAACAGTGTTCTTCAGCTTGATAGCATAGTACTGTTTGCCTATTTAATATTGACAATTAATGCAAGAAGAATTATACCAAAATAAGGCAACTTTATCCAGTAGCACATAGCCCTACGGAGTAGTATACTCAAGAGGTACTTAAAATTGATGATTGAAATCTGATTTCAGCACAATAGGTCTTTTTCTTCTAAGCTAGCTGTATGAAGAGAAAATAGTAATTAGGCTTTATTGAAACATTCATATATTACCAACAAATATGGTATTTGTAGCAGTAAACTGGAAAAAATACATCTCTACTGTCATGGAAATTTAGGCAGCTGTATCAATTTTGTGTGTGTGTATACAGGAGAGGGAGTAATGGCTGACTGGCAAGAGTCACTGATACAATGGAAAGCCAGAGAACCTCAACAGACCAAGGCTTGAGAGCTTAATTTGATACTGTCTGAAAAAGCAGGTTCTTGCTGCAAGAAAATTAAATGGTCAGGGGAATAGAAATATGCTCCTTGCAATAGTTTATTCGGTATTGAATGTAGCTATACAATCTAGATTTCTTACATGAGTGCTTCTGGGAAGCAGGCAACCAGGCTTCTGTCACCGTCAGCAAAGTGGAAAATGCAGTTTTCAGATGAAAAGAAACTGGTATCCTTTATATCTAAAGCTTGCTGGTGAATATCTCCCACATTGTTCTTTGTAGGGTCTTGCTTTTGTTTTATACAACAATTTTTACAGAAATTTTCTTGGATAGGTTTCAAAATCCTCTACCCTTCTTCAGAAAAAAATCATGTTCATTCATGCATAGGGTGGCTTTCTGAGCTTTAGTTTCAGCTGCCTTCTAATATCCTCTGCTCCTCCAGCCTTTTTCCCATACCATCCCTCCATCAAATCTTTTGTTTCATGCTGAAATATTTTTCCATTTCATCTTGCCTATAGTAGTTGTGACCTAACTATTACATTGAGATGATGTTTGCTCTCCATTTGATTCATCATATGACTTTTGAGCATTTAATCTAATTTTAAGAAATACTTTCCAGGAGGCAGACCTTTTTTAAGAGTATATGTGTATTATTTATGCATATATATATATATAAAATAGTACATATTAATATTCATATTCTTGACACTTTTGTTGAAAGTATTATCATAGGTATATGAGGTAATCTTTGGAGAATAAGACTTATTTTGAGATGAAAAGTAATTAAAATAAAAAATTTGTTTTATTACTTATTGCTAAATAGAAGTATTACTTATTTTCTGTAATTATTTATGCTTAGTAATTTAAGCTTTAATTCTTATTTATAGGTTTTTCCAAGTTATGGAGAATAATTCTGAAAATGTGAAAGCTTCAAACTTTTTCTTGCTTTTCATTCTTTCACCTCAAATACAATTTTTACTTTAAACTACCAATTTTATATTGTAAATTAAAACTGAATATCTGTATTTGGAAAGGCTTATAATGCTAACACAGTTGCTTTTATGCCCATTTAAATGTAATAAATAGTTATGTTAGATACTGTGCTTGTTTTACAGTGTGTTTTTAAGGTGGCTTCAGATTTACTGCTGGGAAAATCTTTAATATTCAAAGTAAATTGTTCTGTAAGGGAGATTTTGATCTCCCTTAGGAGCTAAGTACTATGATTTTAAAAA